>SSNP01000060.1:3137333-3166913 GCA_006937955.1 Pachypanchax playfairii
GCTAACCTGATAAATCAGGCCCTTAAAGTTCTGAAACCCAGACCCCCTCCTTTATTTAATCTTGGTTTTTCTCTTTTGACGAGGAACTCTTGTTTTACTTAGAAACCATAAATCTTCTCTGTCCAAAATATAAACATTATTGTCCTCACAGAGTGTCATTTGTCCTTTAGATGCAGGTGGACAGCAGAGTCTGGATCTAAGGAGTTGGCTGTCCTGTGCCATTCCAGGCTTTTGTGTAGCTGTTGTTTGGTTTCACCGTTATAAAGATCTGAACTCCCTTCGTAGAACTGGATTGCAAATGTGATGCTGTTTAGCTTCTGTTTTTTTTTTGTTTTTTTTGTTCATTTGGATGAACCTGTTTTTTGTCTAAGGGTGTTAAAGGGGTTAAAGTTCACCAGTATGTTGTGTTTGATTAAAAAAAACACTCCTGCTATATATGTGTTTGAAGCTGTTGAGTTTTTTGTAAAGAGTTTTTTTGTTGATAAATGCCCAGTTTGTCCAGAGAGGAGCTGCCTTACAGAACCTGCAGAAACCCTTATCTTCTTCCCAAATCTCATTATTTATTGATTCCCTTTCTGCATTAAAAAGCCCTCCATTTAAATAAAGTCACACAAAATCAGTGATTTCCCAGCTGAATTCTACTATTAGAATCATCTTCACCTTTTTCATCTCAACGAGAAATTGCTGCTGTTAAAACTGCATGTCAGCACGAGTATATACCAAACACTACCAAACACTTGACAGTAAGACGAGCAGAACTGAAAAGTTTTATCATCACAGCTCAACATGCAATCTGTTTCAGGTCACCAGGCGCCTCACTGAGGGAAGTGAGTATATTCTTCAGGGAAACAGCATGCTGGAGGACCGACCCACCTCTAACCTGGAAAAACTTCACTTCATTATCGGAAACGGCATCTTACGGCCAGCTCTCAGGTTACTGTAACTTCAGTAAACGTCGACACCTGGGACTTTAAGTTAATCTGTGCAAGTAATTTGTAGTGGAAATCTGTTTTCTTTTACCTGTTATATGTTTGGCAGACAGGATTGTGGGTCTGGGGGCCTCATTAAGTCAGGACATACAGTATTTACTCTACAACAGGGGAAGTTGAATTTACTCCTTTTGTTGTATAATGGACTTTGAGTTTATGGCACAACTGATTGTGCCTGGTTTCATTGACATTTATATAACAAAAATAAAGTAAAAGGAAGGTACGGGGGGGGGGGGTACAATACAGAAATGACAAAAACTAGCAAAACAAAAGAGTCTAAATACATTTGTTGCTGATAACCACATTTTATACAACTCTAAGGGTTCCTGATAAGTAACTGAGATCAGCTGATTTATTTAAATGAAACCAATTCACTTATGAATTTGTAATATATTTGACATATATTTGGGGTGTTTTTTTTGGTGAGTGTTTTTATTTTGTGTGTCTCAGAGATGAGATCTACTGTCAGATCTGCAAACAGCTCACCCAGAACCCATCCAAAAGCAGCCACGCCCGTGGGTGGATCCTTCTGTCGCTATGTGTTGGCTGCTTTGCCCCCTCTGAGAAATTTGTCAAAGTAAGAAGTTTTAAGGTCCTATAATTTTCCATTTGTTTGTCTTTATGCCTGTTGATAACTCCAGCATTGGCAGGCTAAACCCAAGAGAGTCTGGCTGCAGACCTCCACTGTCAGGACCCACCCCCCTCTCGCTAAACCTGGGTCGCCACTGAAAACCCCCCAAAACCAAAAAAATATATATTATGTCACCACCAAACCTGAAGAGGAAGACTGTTTTTATTTCAATTTTATATAAAGTTTTATAACTGCTTCTTGCAGTTTTATGCTCTTTTACAGTGTATTTTTTGTATGTGAGATAAACAGTTAAACCTGTAAGGTTTCTCATATGATCGATGTCATGTTTTGTGTGTGTCTGGAGTTTTGGTGGGCCTTGCCTCAGGTACCAAAAGTGCTAAAGCCGGCTCTGCGATAACGATATAAAGCTTTGTCTGGATATTTTAACCATAAATGGGAGTCACAAAATACCTTTAAAAAGTTAAACATCACACTTCTATCGTTTTCAGACTACCTTTATAAAAAAAAAGGGTTTTCTGTTATTTTTGTAGTTGCTATTTTATGATGATTCAAATTTGATCTTAACTGGTTATTTTATCCTCTTTCTACTCTGTTAGTATTTACGGACCTTTTTGAAGAACGGTCCTCCTGGTTACGCTCCATACTGTGAAGAAAGGCTGAGGAGGACATTTGTTAATCGTACACGGACTCAACCACCATCCTGGCTGGAACTGCAGGTACCAAACGTCAAATGTTGATATGTTGAGTTAAACGTGTTCTGCTGACTTTAAACCCTGGATTGTGTAAAATATTACGGAAATAAGTTCTTCTGAATCTCCCCCACTTAATGTGGTGGAGGGGTTTGAGTACTCCCATGATTCTAATTGTATCATCAGACCTAAGACCCTATGCCTTAAAAATCAAGTAAAGGGAGGACTAGAGCTGTCAGCTGATCACCACCTGGTGGTGAGCTGAATCCAGTGACAGGGAGGAGTGAGGTTAAACTGGGCAGATGTCCTTGTCCAGGAAACCTTCAACTCACACCTCCAGGAGAGTTTTTCCTGTATTTTGGGGGAGATTGTGGACATGAAATTTGAGTGAGCCATATTCAGTGCCTCCATTGTGGATGTAGTCTTCAAGAGTTATGGTCAGAAAGTCATTGTTGCCTGTTGCAGCAAATAAGTGCCGTCAAACCATTCGATGACTCAAGAAACCTATTGTTGAACCTTGGATTCAGGAGGAACAGTGTTGCTTTCACCCGGGTCTTGGAACAGTAGACCAGATCGTTATCCGAACAGAGGTGTTGAGGGGGTTGAGGGAGTTTGCCTTTTCAGTTCACGTGTTTTGTAGACTTGGAGAATACTTACAAATGGGTCAACAGGGCATTCTGGGGCAGGGTGCTGCACAAGTACGGGGTCCTGGGGCCATTTCTATGGGCTATCCAGTCCTTGTGGCAACATGGCAAGAACTATGTTCTCCTTCTCTGCAGTAAGTCAAACTTGTTCCTTGTGTGGGTTGGACTTTGCCAGGGAGGTCACTTATATCTGATCCTGTGTGTGGTGTTCATTGACAGCATCGAGTGGTGGCAGGATGGAGTGTAAGACGGACCTATGGGTTGGGCCTTCATCCACAATAATGAGGGCATTGCTTCAGTTTGTTATAGTGAAGGAACTGAGCTGAAAGGCAAAGCTCTTGATGATTTACTGGTCTGTCTGCATTCCAACCCTCACCTATGTTCATGCAATCTGTATCCTGATCAAAGAGATGTGAGTCTACTGATCAGGATGCCTCCTAGTCGCCTCCATATGAAGGTTCTCCAGCCATGTCCCACTGGGAGGAGACCAGTGGACAGACCCAGAGTTCACTGGAGGTATTAAATATCCTCTCTGGCCTGGGAATGTCTTGAGATCTCTCAAGAAGGTTGGAGAGTGTCAAATAAAATAGTTCAATAATGATTAATGCTTTCAACTAACATTTCAATTCTTTGTTGTTCTCCACAGGCCACAAAGTCTAAGAAGCCCATCATGCTGCCTGTGACGTTCATGGACGGCACCACTAAGACGCTGCTCGCAGACTCCGCCACCACAGCTTTTGAGCTTTGCAACGCTTTGGCAGATAAGATCAACCTGAGGGATCGTTTTGGCTTCTCGCTGTACATCGCCTTGTTTGATAAGGTACATTCTGGGCTAAATCTACCAACAGGTACAGTTCAGTCTACTTTGGGATGCTATGTGTTGGTTTATTTTATTTTTTTTGCCAGGTGTCATCACTCGGCAGTGGCAGCGACCACGTCATGGATGCTGTTTCACAGTGTGAGCAGTATGCAAAGGAACAGGGTGCTCAGGAGAGAAACGCCCCCTGGAGGCTGTTTTTCAGGAAGGAGATCTTCAGCCCCTGGCACGACCCCGCTGAGGACTATGTTGCCACAAACCTCATTTATCAGCAGATTGTCAGAGGAGTGAAGTTTGGAGAGTATCGCTGTGAGAAAGTGAGCAGCTATCGTTCTTAAGAAGCAGCTATATTGACTTTTGCCTCACTTACATGTCCAGCATGATGATTAGCTAGCCTTATTACCATTAGATGACCAGGGGCCGTATTCACAAAGACTCTTATCTTACCGCTAGGTGTTACTCCTAACTCGCGCTAAAAGGTCTTACGTAGGAGTTGTTGTCTAAAACCTATTCACAAACGCACTAAGAGCTACTTTTACGTTGGACAAATCCCTAAAAGTAAGCTAAGAGTGACATCCCGTTGCTATGGAAAACGTCATTTCCTATGCATGAGTAAATAGCCGGACAGCAGTGTGATTGGTTGTTGAAGGACACGTGTGAAACCAGGAAATGGAAAACTTCAATGTCGATAAAAGCGTAATTATGAACAGCACAAATAGCAGAAATAATGCATGATGACATCTTTGTGTCGGCCACGAGACTGACACAGTAATGTACTGCACAGTAGGTGCAGTAATATTCTTTCTGTTTAAGGAAAAAACACTTTCTGTTCTGTTTTAAGAATTAATTTATTTATAGATACTTTATTTAGTTTTATGATGTTCTATTCTCTATCTTACTCTCTTGTTGTCCCCATCTCTTAACTTCTCTTCTCTTTAAACTTGACTCAGGGTGCTCTGCACTAGAATTCCAATGTGCATGGGATGACTGTTTTTATGTGCAAATGGAAAATAAAAATCTTGAATCTAGTTGGAGACGTGATTGCATCCCACACCAAATCTACAAAAAGTTCAATACCTTCACGATTTAGTCGGTATTGTTTGGTCACTTCAGAATCATCCAGAGTGTCCAACACATTGCGTCTGGCTGCAGCCATTTTGGGAGTTTTTGTGAATAGGTCTTAGGGAGTTAGGAGTCCTCTTGACTTATTTTAAGGACTCCCAGAATTAGGAGCTATTTTTAGGCCTAAAAGTGGTTGTGAATTACTTTTATCTTAAGAAACTAGGAGTCCTAAATTTAGGAGTGACACGCCCACATTTTTTAGGAGTTACTCCTAAATTCGCCAGTTAGGACCTACTTTTAGCCCTAAGATTCTTTGTGAATACAGCCCCAGGTTTCCACTGTAATCAAAGCTGTAGTAGAAACGAGTTTCACTTTGAATTGTGTTTCTTTTAGGAGGAGGATCTGGCAGAACTTGCCTCTCAGCAGTACTATGTGGATTATGGCTCAGAGATCCTCCAGGATCGCCTGCTCAGCCTCATCCCGTCATACATCCCCGACAGAGAAATCACCCCAACAAAGACAGCAGAGAAGTGGGCCCAGCTCATCATCAACGCACAAAAAAAGGTATCAGCTGCTGGAGTGACTAAAACAACGCTTTGATTTTAATATTTACTTCATGTGTTTCTTTTTTAAGAGTCATGGATTAACCTGAACTCACTGTGCAGGCATTAAACAACAAACGGAGGGTTAACACACAGAGAGTGAAGGAGGATGTGGTGAATTTTGCTCGAGTAAAGTGGCCTTTACTTTTCTCACGCTTCTACGAGGCCTTCAAGTTCTCAGGTCAGTAACACTTAGTCCACGAAAAGCAGTGATTTACAACGTGTCAGAGTTAGTGAAGAATTTTAACGAGTACAACTCTTTCTGTTGGCAGGACCCAGTCTTCCCAAGAATGATGTCATTGTGGCAGTAAACTGGACCGGAGTTTACTTTGTTGATGAACAGGAGCAGGTTCTTCTGGAGCTAGCATTCCCAGAGATCACAGCTGTGTCCAGCAGCAGGTACAAGTACAATTTCTTCTCAAATCATCAACTGATTGATCCTTTAAAGGTTTCTATCAAGTTTTTTTTAGAAGTCTGAATATTCACTTTGTTTTTCAAATGGTGAAATTGTAATTTTCAGGGGGGGTAAACTCCAGGGTCAGAGTTTTACATTAGCCACCATCAAAGGAGACGAGTACACCTTCACTTCCAATAATGCAGAGGACATCCGGGACCTGGTGGTCATCTTCCTTGAGGGTCTTAGGAACAGGTCCAAATATGTGGTTGGACTGCTGGACTGTCTGAATCCTGGTGAGTTCTTGGTCTTGTTTAAGAACGGATCGTGGTATCCTGACGTGAGCTGTGACCCTTTCTGTGGTCTTGATTTGGCAGCAGGGGTAGATTCCACCTTCCTGAGTTTCACTAAAGGGGATCTGATCATTCTGGATGAGCATGATGGAGAGCATGTTATGAACTCAGGCTGGGCTCATGGCATCAATGACAGAACCAAACAGAAAGGAGACTTTCCAGCTGATTGTGTTTATGTTCTGCCCACCATCACCAGGCCACAGTATGACATTGTGGTAAGTGTTAGCAGAAGAAAGATCAACCTCCACAGTCTCTTCAGAAACTTGTTCTCCTTCATAGACTTCATTCTGTACCTCACACTGGCCCTAATTGTGTTGTCTCCTTAACTCATCTGTCTCTAGGATCGGGGTTGATCAGATCTTTTAAGAGAGCTGTGAATAGTCATTATTTTACCTGCATCCACCTGATGGATCTTTACATATACTTTAAAAGTGATCTTTTACGTGGTTCTTAATCTTGTGTTGGTATAAAAGGACTTCCTGTTTCACTCTCTCAGGCTCTTGTAGCGATGACTCCTGATCAGAGGAGAGAATCCATCAGCTTGTCTCAGATCAGTCTTTCTGACCAGGACAAATCGAAGGCCTACACACTGGAGGAGTTCTCCTACAATCACTTCAGGTGCAAGTACCAAACGTTTCTTCTAAAAAAGTTAATGTAAAAAAAAAAACAAAGTGTGTTTTGGTTGTTTTGTTTTTTTTCTTAAGCTCCTGCTTTATATTTTCAGGTCTCCTCCAAAGAGCACTCTTAGTCGAGTGATGATCTCTAAAGCCAGAGGGAAGGAGCGTCTGTGGAGCTGCACCAGGGAGCCTCTCAAACAGCCTCTGCTGAAGAAAGTCCTGACCCACGATGAGCTCTCCCAGGAGGCCTGCCTGGCCTTCACAGATATCCTTTGACTTTATACTCTTATTCAAGCTGTTTCACAGTGTGATGGCCTTTTTATTGGAATAACTTTGTACATCTTTCTCAAACCGGACCAGTAATGCTCCATCAGAACAACAACTCCAAGTTAAAACAACTCTTTTTATTGTCTTTGTGTGTCAGTACCTGCCTGTTAAGTTAATGACTCATATCCTTGACTGCGTCCCTACCTGTGATGAAGTATATGGGTGACTACCCGTCCAAACGAGTACGAGCCGTCAACGAACTCACTGATCAGATATTTGAAGGAGCATTAAAGGCAGAACCACTCAAAGATGAAATCTACTGTCAGATTCTCAAACAGCTCACAGATAATCCCATTAAGTAAGATTCACATCATCATCTGTTTGCTATCAAGGCACTAACGGGAGACATTTATAGAAAAAAGTCCTGAGTTGTAATATTATGTTTCTGCTTAGTGCTATTAGAAGTAGATAGCAAATAAATCATTTTAATATCTCATATCCACATGTTGGTGTAGATACAGTGAGGAGAAAGGCTGGGAGCTGCTGTGGCTCTGCAGTGGGTTGTTTCCTCCCAGTAACATCCTGCTGCCTCACGTCCAGAAGTTCCTCCAGGCCAAGAAACACTATCTCCTGGCTCCAGACTGCATGCAGCGACTGCAGAAGGCATTACGGTATCACACATCTGCACTCTTCTTTTTTTTCCTAACATTTCCTTTTTTTTAGATGCTTCATCTTTGTTTTATTTGCTTCAGAAACGGATCAAGGAAATATCCACCTCACCTGGTGGAGGTGGAGGCCATTCAACACAAAACTACTCAGATCTTTCACAAGGTTTACTTCCCTGATGACTCAGACGAGGTCAGTAAAGACTAAAATTCAACATACTTCTTTTTCATCTTAAATCTTTGTCCTGATATCAAATCATTTTGCTGAAACTTGAAATGTATGAAATATTTTTGTTTCCCCTGTTTATGAAAGAGACCCTTCCATTAAAAACTGTTTTTCTGAGGTTTCTGTTGAATATTTTAGCTCCACAGGTGTTCTTACCTTCATAGTGGGTGTGAAAACAGGTCAACAACTTATCTTTCAGTTTTAATCTCTCAAACTACGCAGGTGGTGATAACACCCAAGTTTTCCCGAGTCCGAACGGCCTGTATCTGTTTCATCACAACTCCTTTGTTCGTTAGTTTTCAGATGCTCCCGCTGTTGAAACCATACCTAGCATGCTGCTGGCTAAAAGCTGTAGCATAAAACGTGTCAAACAGGAAGACACAACGTCTGACGTTGCCATGCACAGCGAGGCAGGAAACAGTATTCTTTACTCTCATATGCTAGTTTGTTAGCCAATCAGAGTCCAGCAAATTCGAACAATAAATATGAATGAGCTGCTGACGAAGCAGCCTGACGGAAGGAGCCGGAACCACCCAAATTTTAACACAGACAGATTAAAAGGTCTGTTAATCAGTGTTTCCTGACGTTTTCTAGATATAAAATGTTTCATATTACTGGTTAATACTTAAGAAATAACCACAAAGTCCTTAAATGTGTATGAAATGGCCTCTTTAAAAAGAAAACAAACTGGTACTGAAACAGCTTCTCATTAAATGATTGTTTTGTGAATAGAGCAATTATTGATGGAACGTATTGACTTGAGTAACATTATTTAAAATATTCTGGATTTGTTTTGATCTTATTCACCATGTACTTAAACCTTATGAACCTGTGAGCGTCATTGAAAAAGAGGAATCATCCAATCTACACAACCTCTAAATAATTTAGGATTGTTTTTTTTTTCACATTTGTAATTTTGTAAAGATTATGATATGCATGTTGAGTGTTTAATGTCTTTACAGGCATTTGAAGTGGAGTCGAGCACGAAGGCCAAAGATTTCTGTCACAACATTTCGGGGCGTCTGATGCTAAAATCCTCTGAGGGCTTCAGCCTTTTTGTAAAGATCACAGACAAGGTGAGAAGTCAGTTTGTGTGTTCTTGTGGTCCGTTACATTGTTGGAAACATTCCCCTTGTAGCCATCTTTAGGCGACGGTCAGCATTTAACTCCCCAAGTCTCTTCGGTCTGTTGTTGACTGAACAGCTGTTTTCTTTTACCGTCCCACAGGATTTGTGTCAGGTTGAAAATGTTTATTCTTTGTAAATTAAACTCCCTCCCAAAAAGGATCAAATGCCTCTAAATAAATGTATACTCTTCTTTTCTTTGGTTTTGCAGGTCATCAGTGTACCAGATGGCGACTTCTTCTTTGACTTTGTGAGACATTTGACTGATTGGATCAAAAAAGCAAGACATGTGAAAGATGGTAAAAACATCAGATGGCGGTTAAATCTCAGATCTTTTTGCATCATTGATTTTTTAAAAATTTTTTTGTTTTATCATCCTTTGTGTGGGTACGACTGTGTATAGGAAGTGCTGTTGTGCTGCCTTCACTCACCTATCAGGTGTTTTTCATGAAGAAGTTGTGGACCAACACAGTGCCGGGAAAAGACTCCATGGCTGATTCCATCTTCCACTACTACCAGGTGAATGTTGCATTAACAGAAATGTTAAAACTGTCCTAAACTTTTAAACTTTCTTGGCATTAATTCCCTCAAAAACTGCAGAAATTGGAAAACCGGTTGTGAAGAATTTAAAAAAGAACAAACAAAATCATGAATATGAATCAAAGATTTAAGTTCTTGCAGAGCATGATATAAAAATTAAAGAGCAACTCACCCCCCTCTAAATTATTTTCCTGCCTACAGCTGTAGATTAAAAAATGCTGAAAGTAGACGTGACTTAAGACCCTGGGGAGTGGCGAGCTGGGCTGTGATTGACATGTCACACTTCTCGTTTTTAGCCAGAGTGCTAAAGATTAGCGCCGGTGTGATGATGAGAAAATAACGTGCATATATGACATCCACGCAATCACAACTACTGCAGGAAAATTGAAGTCTTTGTCCTGATTTCATTATTATTTTACTGATGTTAGTTATTCACTTTGTCGTAGTTTTCAGCCAGTTCGTCTAAATTACTGTGTGCAGCTCTTTGGTGAGAATCTGGAGACAACGGGCGGGCGGGGGCAAGTGCGTCTGTATGAGAGATGGTTTTATACCCCAGGGGGCGTGTCTTAGAGACAATCCCCGTGACATAAACATGGTTCTGATGTAGGCATGTACCACTTTCAGCCAATCACATATATTAAATGCAGTAGCCACCTTTCAACCCTAAGCAAATAATGAGCTGCTGTCCGACATTTTGATTTTTAGTCGACTAGCTGGTTAATGAAAATAGGGGCTGCACAGTTGGTAGTGCTGTTGCCTTGCAGTGAGAAGGTCCTGGGTTCAAATCCAGGCTGGGGCTGAAATTTTTTGCACAGGGGAATAAAGTGTTTCCTGAACTATTTTAATTTTGTGTTCGTTTTCTGATTACACTGAAATAAAACTACAGTTTCTCTGTTCAGGAGCTCCCGAAGTATCTGCGAGGTTACCACAAGTGTTCAAGGGAGGAGATGTACCAGCTGGCTGCTCTGATCTACAGAGTTAAGTTTGAGGATGATAAATCTAATTTCCAAAACATTTCCAGGATCCTGAAGGATCTTGTCCCCCAGGACCAGATCAAAATTCTCTCTCCAGATGATTGGAAGAGGGTAAGTGGACCAGAAAACCCGTTTTAGATAAAATATATGTACAAAAATGGAGCGAGAATAATCATACAGATAGATGGATAATTAAATTTATCAAATAAAAACTTGTAAATCAATTAGATTTTTCTGCTACGCTTTTTCTTTCAGTCCATTATGACACTGTTTAACAAACAGTCTGGTAAGACGCGTGAAGATGCTAAACTCTCCTTCCTCAAAATCATCTACAAATGGCCCACGTTTGGTTCGGCTTTCTTTGAAGTCAAGGTAAACATTTCTAATTGTAGTTAGTAAAACGAGGCAACATCAGTGGAGCTCCAACACATCGTGATTTATTTATTGTTTATTGTAAGAGAGCTAGCTTAGTAACGCTTAGACATGTTTTACTGCAGCAAACAACTGACCCAAATTACCCAGAAACCCTCCTGATAGCAATCAACAAGCATGGAGTCAGTCTGATTGATCCAAAGACGAAGGTGAGATCACATCGCTTGGTTTATTTTTTTAAATCCGAAGCTATTCTTTAACAAATTATTTGTGCATTTATTAGCTACCTATTATTCTCATATGCAGACCGAGTATTGAATCTGTGCTAATCCATCTGCCTGTAGGATATCCTCACAACTCACCCATTCACCAAGATTTCCAACTGGAGCAGCGGCAACACGTATTTCCACATCACCATTGGAAACCTGGTCCGAGGAAGCAAACTGCTCTGTGAGACGTCGCTGGTGAGCTGCTGAATTCACAGTATTTATAACCCACACAGGTTGGACTGGAGGAAGATAAAAACATAACTTTGTTAAAGCTATAGTGCGTAACTTTTACATGTCCGTGAATGTCCGTTTCAGCCAAGCCACTATTAGAGGAGATGACACAATGCAGATCATCAAACATCTCACGGTATTTTTCAATATATATAATTTTTACTTTGCGTGTCGACCGGCGACATTCCTGTGCTAGCGCGCAGGAAATTACGTCTTTTACGTCACAACAGGAAGGGAGGGGGAGGACGAGCGGAGAGTCTCGTAGCAGGAGGCAGAGTGCAGGCAGAATGGGAAAGCGACATGGCGGAGAAGCCAAAGAAACGGCCGAGACACTTATCTGGAAGTTCTTCCGAAGAGTCAATCTTTTTTCAACAACTGTCCTTATTCAAACAGAATTAAAATGTTGTGGAATCGCGAATCACAGCGGCAGAGGGATAGCGGTTGGGGGAAGGGGGGTGGGGGGGGGACAGGTGGGCATACATCATATGGAAGCGCTAGCTTCATTGTTGTAATAACGCAAAATTCCGCTAGGGGGCGACAGAAGTTACGCACTATAGCTTTAAACCATGAGAAATTAAATGTATCAGATCCTGCTTGAAACAAATTAACCAGATCTCAAAACAGTTATTTCCTTGATCAGTAAATATTCTTGACGCATCATGTGTTTCTTTCTTCTTCAGGGCTACAAAATGGATGACCTTCTGACCTCATACATCAGCCAGATGTTGACAACGATGACCAAACAGAGAACATCCCGAGGCAACAACAAGTGAAGGCACAGCTGGAACTTCATCTGTAGTAATCAGATAATCCCAAACTCATGCACATTCAAAGGTGTTGTGAGGTTTTATCTGGCATCACGTCAGCCTCGTCTTAAAACTCACCTTATGCCTTTAAAAGATTTTTTCCACACATCTGTGCTGCAGTTTCAACCTGTTTTTCTGAAATGTCAGACACCTTGTGTGTGTTTCAGAAATGAACCAAAATAGGATCAATTCAAGCTGGTAAAGATGTAGTAGTGATGTGTTTTCTTTCCCCAAAGTGTTTCAGCAAATTTTACAAATTAAATTAATAACTGATGTTTATAAATGTCAAATCAACTTGAAAATCTGCTCAAGTTTTTTGATATGTCCTATTTGAGATACAGCAACTATTCATACTAAAAATGTAGGTTGTTACAATGTGACTCAAAGGTATACTATGTACAGGGGTGCACATAAGTGGTCCGCAGGTCCGCACACACTGTCAAAATATAAAATGCGCACCAGATGAAAAGTTGCAACACGCCTTTGTGTACTTAACATTGGTTTGGCTGAGCTGCGTCAATTTTTAGGTTAATCAGAGGCGGTTTATTGTCAAATAAATGAAGAATCCCGTTGACTTCTTTTGTTTGACTGATATGTTTCTCAGCCAGAGCGCCGAAGTTCCAGCTGATCAGCTGATTCTGCGTCTCTCTCTGTCTCTGTGTATCAGTTTGCCAGTGTGACGGATTTTCAGTCAGTCAGATCAGTGCAGCTGACTGCAGGATTCTGCATCGCGTCAAAACTGAAAAAATTCACTGAATAAGACAAATAGACCACCGTGGCACAGACGTGTAGAACTACCTTTTTGTGCTATAAAATACAGAAAACTACCTGTTTTAATCAACAGTATCAGCGTATTTGTCTGTGATTCGCGCCATTTTGAATGCGCGCAAAGCACTATGGGATATGCAGTCAATGCCCCATAACTGTCCAGTGTATCTTTTTATCTGACTGCATCCCATTACAAACATCCTCATCATTTCAAAACAAAAAACAGTTACAGTAAATGACAGAAGCTCCAACAGCTGACTAATAAATTTCAACACCAAACTGTTAAATGTAGATTAAAGGGAACAATCAAACCTGTAAACAATCCAACCTGAACTCTGAAGGTTTTTTTTTACCAGTATTCTTATATTTTACTGGTTTCTCTTGATTTTTTCAACAATTAAAGGATTTTTATTGAAACAAATATAGAGCCAGGTAAAGTAAACAGACTGAATTTGAAGCTTGATGAAACCAAAAACAAAGCAGAGGAGCTCGGAAGAGACACAGCGAGACACATTTAAAAATTTGAGGACCAAGCAACAACCCTAGGTTCTCTCCTGAGAACCAGGCCAAAAATATTATGTGCACCCCTGACTATGCAGAAAATAATGGCTTTTATTTCCAACACCAGGTGACAGTAATGAGCAAAATCACAACTCCGTCACTTTCACTAACCACCACAGGGGGGCAGAAATGAGTATTATTCCTCACTCCGTCACACAGAGTGGCAGCATTCAAAAAATGACCAAAAACTAGCTTACACTCACTGTAATGGTGGAAAAAAGTTTCATAAGTTTGCCAGACCATGAAAAAAATAAAGAAAGGATCAATAAGTTAAATAAATCCATATAGAATTATGGCAAACAATATAGAAAATTATGTTATGCCTTTAATAACTTGTGTCAAAAAGGATCCCTCTTGTTTTCTACACCTATGAATATTCGCTTGCAGCTAACAGACTTCAAAAAACCCTTTTTAATGTCACAGGTTTAAGTCGTGGTAAGGGATGTCAGACCTCAACTGCTAACTAAGGTAAAAAAAAAAACTCATGTTACAAGAAAAAGAATGTCTTTAATTTTCTAAAAAGTAATTTATCCTTTTAATTTTTTGATGGTTTTGCAAACATGTAGTACTTTTTTCCACCACTAGAGTGAGTACAAGCCAGTTTTTGGCCGGGTTCCTGATCTGCTACTTAAGGCTCATTCAAGGACATCGAGGGTGCATTCACACTAGCCCTGTTTAGTCCGCTTGAATTGAGCTCTAGTTCGTTTGCACAGAAAGTCCGGTTCGTTTGGGGAGGTGTGAACGAGTGACTGAACTCTGATTCGGACCAAACAACCAAACTCTAGTCTGCCTAAAAACGTGGGTCTCAGTTCAACTGAAACAAACTCTTGAGCAGTTCGATTGCATATGTGAATGCAAATGAACTGGGACCGCACCAAAAGCAGGAAGTGGACTACATTGTGCAGCCGTCTCAGCCGCCTCGTGTAGTTCTCTGTCTTGTTATCTGCTCATTCTGAGTCCAGTGCTGCAAAATATTTATCTGGTACATTCACCAAACATAAAAGATCCCAAAACCACCAGAATCTGCTGCTACTCCATGTTTGTTTATGTTTAACTCTCCCACGGCAGCGCCAGGAAGTGCAGTAACAACAATAAAAAAGTAGCGCAGAAACTCTACAGCGTCACCACAGGCGGGAATGAAAACATGCACTTAAGCTCATTTGGTTTGTTTCATAAAGTACAGCCTGAGTCTCTCGAATGCTGACACTCTGTGTGATGGAGTGAGGAATAATACTCGTTTCTGCCCCCCTGTGGTGGTTAGTGGAGGTGACAGTGTTGTGATTTGGCACATGACTGTCACCTGGTGTTGAAAATAAAAGCCATTATTTTCTACATAGTATACCTTTAAAGATCATATTTACATAATCAGTGACAGAATCTCCTTTATCCTCTGAAATGAAATCACTCACTCCAAGATCAAAGAAGCAAAAAAATGGAAACTTTTTCTTCTAAATTGGGTCAATATTGACTGGTTCAATGTAACCTTGTATTTTACATTCAATGTTTTATTGCAATAAACATATCTAAACCAGTGAATCACATTATGTTCCATTTTAAACTGTAAATACGATCAACACTTTAATTCTGGTGGGAGTAGTTTAACACTGAAATATTATTGTTTGCTTTTATACTGTGAAGTTATTGTTGTTTAATTTTAAAAACCTCTAAGTGATACTTGGTAAATGAGTCCTGATCTCAGACAACGATATCAGATCACCATTAAATTTACAACAAAGATGAAACTGAGGAGCACTCAGATCCTCCAAAAAAAAGATCTTAGAGATGTGTCCATGTTTCATGTCAAATATAGTTCATAAATACATGCAGGTACACTTAGACACATTTTTAAACAATATGCTGGATTAATCTGGATTTGAGCCATAGTTTGATGAAATATCTCGTGTGTGCCACAGTTTAAATGTGTTTTAGTCAACAGGTTGGTTTGTAGTGGTTTTTCTGTCATAATTGATGTTTTCTTTTTCAGTCCATGTGTAAAACTAGCATTGATTATTAAGTCTGTAGTCATAGTTGTGGTACTTCAAGTTATTTTACCAGTGACATGAACACATATCCGTGTAGGAATGAATAAAGGACTCTTTGCAAAGAAAACTGAGGTTTGTTTATCTTTAAGTCTTAAAATGTTTGCAAATTTCACACATTCAATTAAATAGGAAAAATGTGTTTTCTTCATGACAGCTCGGTTTATATTCTTTGTCGTCTGATCTAGATTTAAAGCAATACTTAGGAGCTTTCAGTTTAGGTTTATTTTGGCGGCGCCACTGGACAAAAGCGGTATTATTTTACGTAAACGAAGCCTGCATTTCCCATGAGCACCAGCGCGTAGCGTCGTAAAATCCAGATACCCCGTCCGCCAGTAGTTGGATTGAACTACATTACATTTCGGTTTCCAGTGGCTGAGTGAATGAACTGTCAACCTGGTGGCCAGTTATTACTTCCATGCAAATTTCCGAAAGCTGGCATTAGCATTTTGATTTGAGAATAGAAAGATACTTACTAGTCCAGCAGGAACAGAGCTACGGCAGCATCAGTCGGAAATCCCTCCTCGACTTTGAGCTCACGCCAGCGAGTGAAAGCCGGGCCTATGTTGATTCTTGACTGTCCTTTTATCCGGTTACTCTCCCTTTTTCTATTTTTTTGTCTCCTCAGACAAAACTTTTCGTTTTTTCAGGGCTTCTGCCATGTTAGCTGCAGTTGTGCGTAACAGGTCGCATCGAGTTCCGTGTTTATGACGAATGGGGAAAGAGGAAGTGACGTATGCCGAAAAGCAGCCTATCCATTGGTAGTTTTTTGTGTGGCAGGGTTCCCACCATCCTCCTCAAAGTTGTTTAGTGCCAGTGAAAGCGATACAGACCCCCTCAAGCCATGACAGAGGTGTCATTCAACTTGTTGTAAGTCGCCATACAATCACAGAAGTTATGAAACTATTTCATGAAGGTTGAAAAGTTACTTAGTGTTGGTTTAAGCCTTTCACCATGAAGTCCAGCCGTTTTACTGAACAAAGCTGCTAATAGTAAAACTGTCACCAGCTCATAAGCTTTAGGTGTTATGCTTAAGCATTAACAGTTTGTGTTTCCTGCAAGTTCTTATATGGATTTACATTTTAAATTTAAAATTTAGATCTTCATATGATGCATGTTAAAAATAAAGTCAAATATCCTTTTACAAATAAAGATGTTAATGTGTGTCTGACATGCAATAAAATATTTAGAAGTATTATAACTTTGTTTAAAAACACCCTTTGATTAAAAACTGTTTTTCTGAGGTTTCTGTTGAATATTTTAGCTCCACAGGTGTTCTTACCTACATAGTGGGTGTGAAAACAGGTCAACAACTTCTCTTTCAGTTTTAATCTCTCAAACTACGCAGGTGGTGATAAAACCCGAGTTCGAACGGCCTGTATCTGTTTCGTCACAACTCCTTTGTTTGTTAGTATTCATCAGCTCCCGCAGTTAAAACCATGCCTAGCATGCTGCTGGCTAAAAGCTGTAGCATAAGATGTAGCAAACAGAAAGCAAGAACGTCTGACGTTGCCATGCGCAGCGGGACAGGAAACAGTAAACCTTGCTCTCATAGGCTAGTTTGTTAGCCAATCAGAGTCCAGCAAATTCGAATAATGAATATTAACGAGCTGCTGCTCGAAGCCTGACGGAAGGAGCCGGAACCACCCAAATTTTAATGCAGACAGATTGAAAGGTCTGTTAATCAGTGTTTCCTGATGTTTTTTAGATATAAAATGTTTCATATTACTGGTTAATACTTAAGAAATAACCACAAAGTCCTGAAATGTGTATGAAATGGGCTCTTTAATGAAACATGATGCAAATTTGGGTTGTTTGACATTACAAGGCAAATATTAATGTTTTTGAGCTTCAGAACTGTGTGGAAATCCTCTTTTCTGAATGTCACACTCTCAACACAACAAATTCTGAGCTAACAAACATGTTAATGTTATAAACACAATGGGACTGGAGTTTAAAATGAGCTGCAGCTGTCAGATTAACAAGATGTGTCTGTGCGCTCTGAAGCGAACTGCTGTCATGAGGATGAGTCATGACTGTTCAGGCGCGCGTCTACAATTTATAACTTAAGAATAATAATTACAGCCCAGAAAAATACAGCTAATCAGAGAGAGAAATACTTACAGTGTCAAAGTTGAGCCTGCACATCAGGATGTGACATCAGTAACTCCATGACAAATTTCTCAGGGGATTTTGGTCCATTTCTCTTCCTCTCTTTTTTCTGTTCTGTTTATCCATAATGTTTGTTTACATCCACAATGACGCTGAGACTAACTGTGTTTGATCGGCAGAACTTGAAACCCATAGAACCAACTTAAACATACGTATCTAGCTCTGCTCATTAGACTCAGTTCCCTTCACATCCACTTTTCTGCTAAGACGATTTCTCATTCAGAAAGAGACAAACACTCAGAAACAGATTACAGCTCCCGTTCCAGCGTTTTGTCACTCCCGGTAAATGCACCTTCCTCAAAATAAAATCTGTATATTTGAGACTTTATTACTGAAAATCTGCTCATACCATTTTATGTGGGAAAGTGTCCACACAAATCTAACACTGAAGTAGTAAAATAACATAAAAATTGCCTGTCAGAGACACTTTAAGTGGTGGAACTGTCTTGATATGTTTAAACCTGGTTCATCACTATTAGTTTCAGAGGATTAAACATAGGAGCATAAATTAAAAAATTAAATCAGCTGTGAAGGAAGAAGATAAAACAAATGTAACCAGTTTATTTATTTTAGATCAAACAAACTGTAGCTCAACATTTCCTTTATACAAATGGAAATACTTGAACAGGTATAAAATCGGACAGGATGTGATTTTTGTGCAAAAATGCCATTTACATTAAGTATTTAACAGAAACCTCGTGGTGTGTCTGAGTAAACAAGTCAGTTCTTCTCTAAAGAAGCGATTAATGTTCAGTGACGGTTACCAAGTTTTCCATCTTATGCGAGTTTGAACTAGAAACAGACCAGATGTCCCCAGTTTCTGTAGAGAGAAAAGTCTGGATTAATATACAACACTCTAGAAAACTACAACCTAGAACTGAGTTTTGGGTCTTTGTTAAAGTGTTCAATGCATTTTTTTCACAGTGGATTTACCTGTTTTGAATTTGTTGTAGTTGCCGCTGTCCATTATTATTTTGCTGTCTAAGCTAAAAGTTAGTTCTTGCTCTCGCCACCTGAAAAAAAAAAAAAACAACATTTTCATCTGCATCATCTCTGAGGTTCTGTTAAAGTACAACAGCTACACGTGTAAACTTATATTTATAGTTTTTAATCCAAATAAGAGGGATTCACCAGTGAAAGCAGAAGATGATTAAAATCAGCATGAAGGACATCACATCAGTTAAACTCCACATCAGGTTGTACTTGTCTGGGTTCTGAGAAAAGAAGTGGGTAAGCAGATAAAACATAGACTTTGTTAATGTAGATCTGAATTATAACATCAGATAAAAGAGCTCATTCCTCTTCTGATATGAGGTTCCTTTTGACTTCATTTTTTCATTTATTTTGTGTACAATCTGTAAAATTAGTTGTTTTCTTTTTAGTGAAGCTCTTGAGCGTTCTGGAAACCATCCCTCTCCGAGTCCTCCCTATGGACTGAAGTGGTTCCTTTAGACTAAGTTCTTCACTATCAAAAAAAAAAGAATCCTTCAGTATTATATTTAAACTGGGGATGGATGGATGGATGGATGGATGGATGGATGGATGGATGGATGGATGGATGGATGGATGGATGGATGGATGGATGGATGGATGGATGGATGGATGGATCAGACTCACCATGAGGAACAGGGGTGTTGTCATGGTGCTGAGCAGCTGGGGAGCATTGGTGGTGACTGAGTGAACTCCAGTGCACCAGGCTAGAGAGTAGAGCCATGGCTGGCTGATCACATATAGATTGGTGGTTATGTTTACTGCAGCATGCTGCCTGAACACAAGGGAAGACACAGTGATACAAAAATATCTAAAACATAAAGGGTTTAAATGTTATCATATCCAGGTTTCCAGGTAAACACACTCACCTGACAAGTTCAGTGGACATGGAGCTGTAGTGCAGGTTGAGTTTGACTATGTTGTTACTCTGCAGCTCCTCTAGAGGGAGACGACTGCCTGAAGTCTGCTGGAGTTCCGGATCAGCTTCCTGAACCAGGACTCGGAAATCTGAAGGCAGCCACAACACCTGAACTCAAAACAAGGATGGTCACTCCACTCAGTAATGGCATAAAATAATATTAGTTCCACATATAAAACAAAAAAAAGAGGAGAATTGCTATAAGATTTAGTATTTATTTTAAGATTTAAAGTAATGCAATCCTGATTCTCAACTTTAAATCTGTTTTTTTTTTAAACTTGAAAATCAAATTAAACCATCTAAGATGAATTTATTCATAAAAATATGTAGAACGTGTTCATGAATAAATTGATGGCAGTTAGGTGAATTAGCTTCCTTCAAAAAATTGGCTGCATGAGCGACCCATCTATTAAACTCAGCTTCAAAGTTAAAAGCCAACAAACACATCCGGATGGTTCATCTTTTAAGGGATTTCAAGTCAGATGCAAATAACTGATTTTTTCAATTAAAAAAAGTAACATTTTAAAAACATTTAAACACATGCACTCTCTGCAGAAAAAAAATACATCGAGCAACAGGTTTCGGTTGTTAGTGATCATTAAAAAAAATGGATTTTTGATCATTCTTTTAAAACAAACATTTCTTTAATTTGGATGAAAAAAAAAAACTTTCTTCTCACATATGTGTTACACTTTTTGGCTTTATTCATTCTACATGAAACAATTGTAAGATATTATTATGATTTCCATTTGAGATTTTTTTTTTTTAAGTCATGTTTATTGTATGACATGCTGGTAACTGGAGAAACACAGAGTAAACACCGTCCTGTCTAAAACCATCTCATCTGTCATTCTGTCGTGTCAGGTGTCTTTGTTGGAGGCTGAACTCAGTCACCTGTCTCACCTGAGAGGATTGAATGGACGACTCATTGTAAATGACCTCCAGTGTGCGTTGGATCCAGTGGTCTCTGTATGGGTGGCCTATGGGCGGTCGGTACAGATCAAAGATCACGAGTTGGTTTCGTTGTGCTGCGAGTTGGAGGAAGACCTGCAGGCTGCAGACCGATTGGTTTCCTGCTAGGCGTCGCTCCTCCTCTCCAAGTGAACCCGCTGTTCCAAACGGATCTTGCTGAAGGGGATAACAATCAATAACCAATTATTACAGTGACATAACACTGAACACTGTTTCCCATCGAAACAATTCGCTTGTTTATATCGATTTAACTCCACATATTTTAGTGTGACTTACAAACACACGCACAGCCACATTTGTTGTTAACCTAACAGGTTTTTACTTCTTCTAGAAAAGTATTTAGCTCAAAAAAATATTTAATGTAAACCTGCATGTTTTTAGAACAGGCTCATGGGTTGTTTTGGTATTGCTGTGTGCACGACATGAATTACATGAATAGAAGAAAGAAAAGACCAGAAATGCCCGTAAAGCTCAGAAAGAAGATTTTAGATCCCAATGATAAAGTGAAGAAAACTAGACCATCTCAAAACAGCGTCATGTTCTTGTGTCCTTTGTGGTTATTTCTTAAGTATTCACCAGTAATATGAAACATTTTATATCTAAAAAACATCAGGAAACACTGATTAACAGACTTTTCAATCTGTCTGCATTAAAAGTCGGGTGGTTCCGGCTCCTTCCGTCAGGCTGCTTCGGCAGCAGCTCGTTCATATTCATTATTTGAATTTGCTGGACTCTGATTGGCTAACAAACTAGCCTATGAGAGCAAGGTATACTGTTTCCTGCCCCGCTGTGCATGGTAACATCACACGTTCTCTCTTCCTGTTTGCTACGTCTTATGCTAACATCTTTTAGCCAGCAGCATGCTAGGCGTGGTTTTAACTGCAGGAACTGATGAATACTAACGAACAAAGGAGTTGTGACGAAACAGATACAGACCGTTCGGACTCTGGAGAAATCGGGTTTTATCACCACCTGCGTAGTTTGAGAGATTAAAACTGAAAGAGAAGTTGTTGACCTGTTTTCACACCCACTATGAAGGTAAGAACACCTGTGGAGCTAAGATATTCAACAGAAACCTCAGAAAAAATGTTTTTAATGGAAGAGCCTCTTTAAAGAACCCAAGAGGTAAAAGGAAAAAATTCACAGTAGTAAGAAGATATTATTAAATGGTATCAGATTAAATGGCAGGAATAAAGTCATGACACCGTTTAAAGTAACAGCATTACACAACGTGGTTGGATTTTCCGTAACGGAATAATCTAAATAAATTACAATTTCCAATGTTACAACGCTGTTATCATAAAATGTAGTGTGTTACTGATGGTAGCCTTTGTTACTTTGGTCCCAGCTCTCTGCAGGTCATTCACTAGGTCCCTCCGTGTGGTTCAGGGATTTTTGCTCACCGTTCTTGTGATCATTTTGACCCCACGGGGTGAGATCTTGCGTGGAGCCCCAGATCGAGGGAGATTATCAGTGGTCTTGTATGTCTTCCATTTTCTAATAATTGCTCCCACAGTTGATTTCTTCACACCAAGCTGCTTACCTATTGCAGATTCAGTCTTCCCAGCCTGGTGAAGGTCTACAATTTTGTTTCTGGTGTCCTTTGACAGCTCTTTGGTCTTGGCCATAGTGGAGTTTGGAGCGTGACTGTTTGAGGTTGTGGACAGGTGTCTTTTATACTGATAACGAGTTCACACAGGTGCCATTAATACAGGTGATGAGTGGAGGACCGAGGAGCCTCTTAAAGAAGTTACAGGTCTGTGAAAGCCAGAAATCTTACTTGTTTGTAGGTGACCAAATACTTATTTTCCACCATAATTTGCAAATAAATTCTTTAAAAATCAGACAATGTGATTTTCTGGATTTTTTTTCCTCATTTTGTCTCTCATAGTTGAGGTATACCTATGATGGAAATTACAGGCCTCTCTGATCTTTTTAAGTGGGAGAACTTACACAATTGGTGGCTGACTAAATACTTTTTTGCCCCACTGTAGTTTTAGTAACACAGTCACTTTCTTTCTCAAGTTACTAGTTACTTTTTTGTAGAGTAATTCAGTTTCTAACTAAATTACTTTTTGGAACAAATGAATAACTATAAATACTTTTTTAAAGTAGCATTCCCAACACTGGTCATGACAGTGTTAAAACATTCAGCAGCTTTAAAAATTAAAAGTATTTTGACTCAGAAATACTGTTATTACGTCATGGCAACGATAAATCCTGCACCTCAACAAGCTGCAGATCTGAAATGTTGCTTAAATCTGTCCTAAACTCAACATATTGATTTAAATGTTTACGCTGAATTAGAAATTGTGTAAATTTGACGTGAACTTACTGAGATGAACCAGGAACCAGCATTCAGCTTCTCCAGTTCCCTCCAGGTGAACATGGCAGCAGGGGTGTCGATGTTGTCGGGGAAAACCTCATGGATGTTGGTGGTGCGTTGCAGGGTGCGGTCATGCATCAGGAAGGGCACTCCATCATAACTAAAAACGCAACAGCATAAACCGCTTTAGAAACTGAATGTTGCAGATTTTAACCATAAAAATATTCTTCATTTATCATCAGTATTTAGTAAGTTTTGTCCATTTGAATATGTATTCTTAAACTGGACTTTGTTGGGTTCTCAAAGCTACAGTACCATGAGTCTACACATAGTTCTGCACACAAACTGACCTTATGGTGACATCTGTTTCCAGACCATCACTTCCAACTTCCACCGCCTTCTCAAACGACATGTGTGTGTTTTCTGGAGCAAGCTGCAGATCAGAGATAAACAGAATATGTAGAGGATGTTGCTTCAGTGTAAATATTTGGAGTACTATAACCACTGCAAGGCCCTAAGCTGACGTAGACTGATTGTGTCTGAGATTTAATCTGTACTGACAGGAAAAATGTGAGCAAAGTTACTGTATAAACAAAATGTTAAGAGTGCTTGAATAGTCTCATTTTCCATATTTTACCAGTGAACTGGCCTCAGATTAGAAACAGAATCTGTCATTTGTAAGATGATAAAAAAAAACATGATGAAATGTGTTCAAAGTTCTTGAATTTGAGTTTATATTCTGCTGTATTAGTCAATTATAACAACAAATCTAAGTGTGTTGTTTTCAAATAGATGCGTCTCCTTTTTGGAGCCATTTTTAAACTAAAACAAATCCGGAAAATAATCTGAATAAAATGATCCTTTATTATTCTAGGGTCAAACTAAAAGTAGTCAGGCTCAATATTGTTTAAAGGGAATTCTGCTATTTTCTTCTAACCACATTATAAACATAATAAATGTACTGTTCTAAACATGTGAAAAACCTCCCAACAATTAAAAACTGAATTGTGGAGCTAGCCTTCAAATTGCGTTTCAAGAGTTTTCTGTTTCAGGATTTTATGGGCGGATCTAAAAGGGCAGCCACAGCCTTCAGGATAACCCCGCCCCCTGCTGCTCTCGTCATATAAAACCATACAGTGCGGTAGCTTCAGTGGTTTTCCCGCTCCTTCATCCGAGGGATGACCGTCTGAAAAAGCTTTGGGTCGATTTTGTGCCGAGGAGCCACACAGTAGACTAAACCAGCATGAGAGGTAGGAACTACTTCTGCCACCTGCTGCCTTCATATGCTAAACAAAGCTCAGAATGGCGTAGCAGCACATTCCGCTCCTTCACTGATCAACAAGTCTGAAGCATTGCGGTTGTGTGGAAATATTTCAACTCCTCAAAAAGCAGCGATGCGCAGTTTTACATGTGGGTAGAACCTCAAACTTAACGAACCAGCCGGAACTCAGAAACGGAGGAAATGCAGTGATGTGGGGAAGAGATGGAGGTGCTGCTAGAGGATGAGACAGACAGGTTTCAGCGCCTGCAGCGGACACGCCCCCAGCGTCTCAGAGCAGAGAAAACTGATCCTTTTTTCATTATTTTGTAACCAAATTTCATATGCTTCGCAGTGTTTTTAATCATTCAAATTTGGCTGGATGACTAATAACTAATATTCCTGTGCAGTGACAAACTCAGAACACACATTTGTTGTTACTTTACACGGGCTTTAAAAGACTGTCAGATCAAATCTGATATTTTAAACAACACGCTGATAAGAGTAACAAAATACCACAGCTGATTATTTTCACAGTATTACTGTGATGAAACAGTGTCTCAGCTCACCATAGGGGCGCCTCTGTGGCCAATCAGGGCTGGTGCGAGGCCCAGTGTCCCCTCCTCCTTGATACAAGCAGAATACAAACCAAGAGGCACCAAGTAGAGGGCAAACAGGATGGTTAGGTACACTGCCATGATTAGACCCCTTCTCACTTAAACAGAAACACCCAGAATTAAAACAAGCAGGAAAACAGTCAAAATCAGTCGTTGCTGTCAAGTAATTTTATTCTAAAGTTTGTTGTTTCATGTGAGATGGTTGTCCATGTATTTCTACTGTCTTTGGTTCAAACAGTCAAATTATTATTTAGAAATCCTCAAATATTTATTAAATACAGAAGGTTTTAGGAAATTAGAACATGGTGAAATAAAATTGAGAAAAAGCCTCTTTTGGCTTCATCAACGATAATAAAATAATATAAGATGTTTTTATTCTGCAAAAATAAGCCCAAGAAAAATAGTTTGTCCTAATTTCGTTCCTCCTAAATCTTCATATTAACTTACTGATCCGCAGGCCGCAAATTCATATATAACAATAATTAAAACTGTCTTTTTTTCTGCTAGTCCCAGAGTGGAAGATGCACGATACAATATGTGCTGCTCACCTCTGCAGTTCATGTGAAAGACGTGCAGAGCTACTGGCCAGGCTAGTGTCGTCATCAGTAAGACTCCTCCCACATGGAGGTAAGGTGCCGTTACCTGATCAGGTTATATAACATCTGTCTTCAGAGGTGGAAACAGAGAGAAGGAGTGATGATAGAGGAGAAGAAGAGGTCACCTGAAAGGAAAGCAGCAACGTCATCCATTCTTCACCCCACAGGTCAGACAAGACGCCGATGGCTACGATGGTAAACACCAGACTCACGAGGATCCCGATCTGAAAAAAGAAGGTGTGCGTGTGTTTACAGGGTTAATTAATTAGTTTTCGATTTATGATACAATAAATTTTAAAGCCTAATGAACAGTCAAGAATTGATAAAGAAACTGACGACTGTACTAATCCGAATATTTAGATTTACGCTTCTTCTGATGTCAAGTTTACCATTATAAACCCAGTCCTGGTCGACCAGAGATTCACAAGTGATATCATAATTACATTTATAGAAGTAGAATAATTGAATAATGGTTAAGGAAGTTTTTCAAAAGTTTTATCCATCAGGACATTAAAGAGTAATCTGGTTATCTACAGATTTTAAAATTAGATCAATACAATCTCAGAAGAAAATGTGTTTATTTAATATAAAGGCTGAGGCAGAAGGCCGCCCATCCTGAGACGGGTTCTGTTAGAGGTTTCATCCTGTTAACAGGGAGTCGTTCCTTTCTACTGTCGCCAATCGTGCTGCTCAGGATGGAGGATTGAACTGAATTAACAATTCAACCCAATCGGCTGCTTCCTTAGACAGGAAATGATTTATTACTAATTGGTTGATTTTTCTGCCTTGAAATTACTTTGTTATAAACCGGCACTTTATAAATAAATAAACTTGAACTTATAAAGCCCAAAAGAAAAGGCTTTGTGTCGAAAACCTAAGCTGTAGAGATCCTTCTGCAGCATTTCAATCAGCAAGAGTTCTGGACTTTGAACTGGCCGCTGCAGCAACTTGATCCTGTTCAGCACTTCTGTAGTAGATCTGTTGCCATATTTTGGATCACTGGCCTGTTTTAGGACTCAGTTTGTTAGTTTGGTCCAAGCTGTAGCTGTTCCAAGATGGGACCGTGTTTGATTCTAGATTACTTTGGCATACAGTTATTCAATGACTGCACCCCTCCGCCACCGCGCTGACAGCTGGTATGAGGCGTTTTTGCTGATAAGCCACGTTTCTCTGAACATGGTGCAGCATCTCATGGGTAAACATCTCTACTTTGTCCAAAGGACATTGTTTAAGAGGTCTTGTAGTTCATGTAGATGCAACTTTGTGAACCTGCCATACAAACATGCCATAATTGTTAAATCTAAAGTTCGTATCATGAGCTAACTGAGGCTTGTGGAGTCTGACTTTTTGACTTTTCTCTGAGGATTGAACAGCTTGAGTTTGAGGTGAATTTGCAGGCATGTCCTATTAAAAGCCATCTTGACTGTTTTACACAATAAAGAAACTGAATAAAGTGAATGATAATTTAAAAAAATAACTTTAAAACGCTGTTTCATTCTTTGCTACAACTACTTGGTTTAGTTTTTATTAAAGACCATGTAGACTTGTGTCAAGTGATTTCTCCGATTTATTTGCCAAATTGTTTGACCAGATAAAGTTGGTGATTGAGGGGGGGGGGTGGGGGGGGGAGTCAAGGGTCAATTACCTTATGACTCCAGTGTAAATGAAGTTTCTGGCCCTCTGACAGTAAACACAGCGCAAGAAGCTGCACAGAACAAATAAACAAGTTCAACTGATAAGAAATGAAAAGGAGTGCATGAACTGTGCAAAGTCTAAACTCTCAACACAACAAACTTTTACACATTAGACAAAGACACACTGACGTAGACGTTAGTGATTAGGAAACTTATTTAGTATTTTTTCCAAATTGTTCAATAATCAAGTTCAATAATCTGCATTTCCTCTCGATTTTTCACTGAACACACATTTAGTTTTCCTACAAATTATTTAATTAGTCAGTTTTTGAGGTGTCGTTCAGACAGAATAAAACTTTGTGAGTTGATGATAATATTAAGAGTTTTATAGCCAAGAAAAAAAGCGTTTGATTAGAGATCCAGCCAACATTAGCATTATGTTTGTGCCTCACCATTAGCATAGCGACGTAGCTGAAGAAGACTGCAGCAACAACAAGTAGAACCACAGACCAGGGAAACCAGAAGCCCAAATTCCCAAAGGTAAACCTTCACACCCACAGGGATACAGGACCCATAGTGAGGACAGACAGGATGTTAGTGATGGACAGAACCAGGTGATAAAGCAGATAAACATGTCAATTACACCCGTGAAAGGTCAGAGGTTAAAACTCAATCGATTTAAAACATCTAAAACATATGTTGACTGATTTTCTAAAGTTTGTGTAGGTGTTTTGGATGAGAGTAAAAGTGGAAAACAAAACGATCACGGCTGTTATATTGACAAATTTAGACATATTTTCAGATTAAAAGTCAGATAATATTCTAAAAGTGACATGTGTATGTTGAAGCCCAGGATTTACAAGCAATATAACTATTAGAGTAATAAGCTTGTTGAAATCCAAAGTCTACGAGGGACTTATCACTTCTTCAATATTTTTAAGAAGCTTTTAGTTTATATCTTTATTTTCCATGTCAACACCGTGAGACTTGAAGTTAATAAAAGANAGCTCCATGACACTTTGAAGTTGGCTCATGCGGATTTGATTTGTAAATTCTACACAATAAAACTAATGATTAATAGAATGACATGTGAAAAATATGACCCATGTTTCTGTCTCATATTTGTACGACATAAAGGGGAGAACTGGCCCTTACCTTTTTCACTTATAGCAGTGATTGTAGCTCACAGAAGGAAGGAGTTTGTAAAAACTAAAATAACAGACAATATATGCTCAACAGATTTGGGAAAAGCTGTAAGACTGCAGCAACACAAACAAAAAAACAATTGTTTATAAATTATTTAGCCATAAAAACGTTGACTGAATGACAGATTTATTTATCTGGTAATGTTTCTCCTTCATGAACAACACTGTTGTTCCACAATGCTCCAAACAACAACACAACAAACGAGAAGATTAGTTTTTGCCCTGGCGCCAAAAAAAAAAAATGGCCGCCACAGATAATGAATGTGTCAAACTCATTGTGTTGCGCAAATGATACTTGCTAATAAAGCTGATTCTGATTCTTTAATACTTGTTAAATTACTTCAGCTGCAGGTTTGAGGACAGTTTTAGAACTTTTTGCCCAATTTAGAAATTAATCTTAGTTTAAAAATACATTTTAGACTTTTCCTTCGTTTTAAAACTCTAAAATCAATCGAAAAAAAGGAGAATCAGTTTATTACATTTTATGAGTGTAACTATAACCTGAAATGTGCAAAGTAACAGGTGGAAAGATGTTGTAACACATGTTAATATGGCTTAATACGAACCTTAACAAGCACCATTTAACCCTTTTATTTGTGCAGTGCTGTGGGATGAAAAATAACTTACAGCCTATTTCTCAAACCCACCAGTTAAAGTCATTGTAGTCATTTCCTGCCTGTCCCCAGAAGTACAGAAACACCAACGTGATGAAGAAAGCTGCGACGAGCAGAGCAAAGGATGCTCCCTCCAACTGTCAGCATCAAAACATAATACAAAAACACATTTTACTCTGATTTTTCAAAACATAAAGTACATTTATTTTATTTTATTTTATAGATTCTCCCTCTAATGTACAAATGTTATGATTTCTCAAAGTAAATCAGGGTATTCCTGAGACATTCTATCAATAAATTTCTAAATATAGAGCACTAAAAATGTGACGTTTTTCCACAGCAACATTCACCATCAAACAGGATTTTAAAGCAAAAATAAATAAATAACAGTCAGTGGCTTTTCTAACACCTAAATTATTAGATTATCCATAAAATATCAAGGAATTCTGATGTTATTAATCCCAATTCAGACTACACACTGAACAGCCATGTGTGCTTTCATATAATGAGTTACAATATTGAATCAAGCTTCCTTTTTAAATCTTCCATCAAATTCTCTAGATTTTTATTTGTAGAAATCCTTTTAAAACAGCCTGTAACATCCTGAAGAGCAATCACTGGACAAAAAATGACTGAACCAGATGTTTGCAGCTGTCTGACCTTATTGCAGCAGCAG
>SSNP01000600.1:0-15966 GCA_006937955.1 Pachypanchax playfairii
CAGACAGACAGACAGTTGCAGACAGGCAGTTACAGGCAGGCAGGCAGACAGGCAGATACAGGCAGACAGGCAAATACAGGCAGATACAGACAGACAGACAGTTACAGGCAGACAGGCAATTACAGGCAGTTACAGACAGACAGACAGTTACAGACAGGCAGGCAGACAGGCAATTACAGGCAGGCAGGCAGACAGTTACAGACAGGCAAACAGTTACAGACAGACAGGCAGACAGGCAGTTACAGGCAGGCAGGCAGACAGTTACAGACAGGCAAACAGTTACAGGCAGACAGACAGTTACAGGCAGACAGGCAGGCAGTTACAGACAGGCAGGCAGACAGGCAGTTACAGGCAGGCAGGCAGTTACAGGCAGACAGACAGTTACAGGCAGACAGGCAATTACAGGCAGTTACAGACAGACAGACAGTTACAGACAGGCAGGCAGAAAGGCAGTTACAGGCAGACAGACAGTTACAGGCAGGCAGACAGACTGTTACAGACAGACAGACAGTTGCAGACAGGCAGTTACAGGCAGGCAGGCAGACAGGCAGTTACAGGCAGACAGGCAATTACAGGCAGTTACAGACAGACAGACAGTTACAGACAGGCAGGCAGAAAAGAAGTTACAGGCAGGCAGACAGTTACAGGCAGGCAGACAGGCAGTTACAGGCAGGCAGACAGTTACAGGCAGACAGACGGTTACAGGCAGACAGGCAATTACAGGCAGTTACAGGCAGGCAGACAGGCAGTTACAGGCAGGCAGACAGTTACAGACAGGCAATTACAGGCAGTTACAGACAGACAGACAGTTACAGACAGGCAGGCAGAAAGGCAGTTACAGGCAGACAGACAGTTACAGGCAGGCAGACAGACTGTTACAGACAGACAGACAGTTGCAGACAGGCAGTTACAGGCAGGCAGGCAGACAGGCAGTTACAGGCAGACAGGCAATTACAGGCAGTTACAGACAGACAGACAGTTACAGGCAGACAGGCAATTACAGGCAGTTACAGACAGACAGACAGTTACAGGCAGACAGGCAATTACAGGCAGTTACAGACAGACAGACAGTTGCAGACAGGCAGGTACAGGCAGGCAGGCAGACAGGCAGTTACAGGCAGACAGGCAATTACAGGCAGTTACAGACAGACAGACAGTTACAGACAGGCAGGCAGAAAAGAAGTTACAGGCAGACAGACAGTTACAGGCAGACAGGCAGGCAGTTACAGACAGGCAGGCAGACAGGCAGACAGGCAGGCAGGCAGTTACAGGCAGACAGACGGTTACAGGCAGACAGGCAATTACAGGCAGTTACAGACAGACAGACAGTTACAGACAGGCAGGCAGAAAGGCAGTTACAGGCAGACAGACAGTTACAGGCAGGCAGACAGACTGTTACAGACAGACAGACAGTTGCAGACAGGCAGTTACAGGCAGGCAGGCAGACAGGCAGTTACAGGCAGACAGGCAATTACAGGCAGTTACAGACAGACAGACAGTTACAGGCAGACAGGCAATTACAGGCAGTTACAGACAGACAGACAGTTACAGACAGGCAGGCAGACAGTTACAGGCAGACAGGCAGGCAGTTACAGACAGGCAGGCAGACAGGCAGTTACAGGCAGGCAGGCAGTTACAGGCAGACAGACGGTTACAGGCAGACAGGCAGTTACAGGCAGACAGGCGATTACAGGAAGTTACAGACAGACAGACAGTTACAGACAGGCAGGCAGAAAGGCAGTTACAGGCAGACAGACAGAGACAGGCAGACAGTTACAGACAGGCAGGCAGAAAAGAAGTTACAGGCAGGCAGACAGTTACAGGCAGGCAGACAGGCAGTTACAGGCAGGCAGCAGTTACAGGCAGACAGGCAGTTACAGGCAGACAGACAGATACAGACAGACAGACAGTTACAGGCAGGCAGACAGACTGTTACAGACAGACAGACAGTTGCAGACAGGCAGTTACAGGCAGGCAGGCAGACAGGCAGTTACAGGCAGACAGGCAATTACAGGCAGTTACAGACAGACAGACAGTTACAGGCAGACAGGCAGACAGGCAGTTACAGGCAGGCAGGCAGTTACAGGCAGACAGACGGTTACAGGCAGACAGACGGTTACAGGCAGACAGGCAGTTACAGGCAGGCAGGCAGTTACAGGCAGGCAGACAGACTGTTACAGACAGACAGACAGTTGCAGACAGGCAGTTACAGGCAGGCAGGCAGACAGGCAGTTACAGGCAGACAGGCAATTACAGGCAGTTACAGACAGACAGACAGTTACAGACAGGCAGGCAGAAAGGCAGTTACAGGCAGACAGACAGTTACAGGCAGGCAGACAGACTGATACAGACAGACAGACAGTTGCAGACAGGCAGTTACAGGCAGGCAGGCAGACAGGCAGTTACAGGCAGACAGGCAGACAGTTACAGACAGCCAAACAGTTACAGACAGGCAGGCAGAAAGGCAGTTACAGGCAGACAGACAGTTACAGGCAGACAGTCACAGACAGGCAGGCAGACAGGCAGTTACAGGCAGGCAGGCAGTTACAGGCAGACAGACGGTTACAGGCAGACAGACGGTTACAGGCAGACAGGCAATTACAGGCAGTTACAGACAGGCAGGCAGACAGGCAGTTACAGGCAGACAGACAGTTACAGGCAGGCAGACAGACTGTTACAGACAGACAGACAGTTGCAGACAGGCAGTTACAGGCAGACAGACAGTTACAGGCAGACAGTTACAGACAGGCAGGCAGACAGGCAGTTACAGGCAGGCAGGCAGACAGTTACAGACAGGCAAACAGTTACAGACAGACAGGCAGACAGGCAGTTACAGGCAGACAGACAGTTACAGGCAGACAGGCAGGCAGTTACAGACAGGCAGGCAGACAGGCAGTTACAGGCAGGCAGGCAGTTACAGGCAGACAGACGGTTACAGGCAGACAGACGGTTACAGGCAGACAGGCAGTTACAGGCAGGCAGGCAGTTACAGGCAGGCAGGCAGTTACAGGCAGACAGACGGTTACAGGCAGACAGGCAATTACAGGCAGTTACAGACAGACAGACAGTTACAGACAGGCAGGCAGAAAGGCAGTTACAGGCAGGCAGGCAGTTACAGACAGACAGACAGTTACAGGCAGACAGGCAATTACAGGCAGTTACAGACAGACAGACAGTTACAGACAGGCAGACAGAAAGGCAGTTACAGGCAGACAGACAGTTACAGGCAGACAGTTACAGACAGGCAGGCAGACAGGCAATGACAGGCAGGCAGGCAGACAGTTACAGACAGCCAAACAGTTACAGACAGACAGGCAGACAGGCAGTTACAGGCAGACAGACAGTTACAGGCAGTTACAGGCAGGCAGGCAGTTACAGGCAGACAGACGGTTACAGGCAGACAGACGGTTACAGGCAGACAGGCAGTTACAGGCAGGCAGGCAGTTACAGGCAGGCAGGCAGTTACAGGCAGACAGACGGTTACAGGCAGACAGGCAATTACAGGCAGTTACAGACAGACAGACAGTTACAGACAGGCAGGCAGAAAGGCAGTTACAGGCAGACAGACAGTTACAGGCAGACAGTTACAGACAGGCAGGCAGACAGGCAGTTACAGGCAGACAGGCAGGCAGTTACACAGAGGCAGGCAGACAGGCAGTTACAGGCAGGCAGGCAGTTACAGGCAGGCAGGCAGTTACAGGCAGACAGACGGTTACAGGCAGACAGGCAATTACAGGCAGTTACAGACAGACAGACAGAGACAGTTGCAGACAGGCAGTTACACGCAGGCAGGCAGACAGGCAGTTACAGGCAGACAGGCAATTACAGGCAGTTACAGACAGACAGACAGTTACAGGCAGACAGGCAATTACAGGCAGTTACAGACAGACAGACAGTTACAGACAGGCAGGCAGACAGTTACAGGCAGGCAGACAGGCACTTACAGGCAGGCAGACAGTTACAGGCAGGCAATTACAGGCAGTTACAGACAGACAGACAGTTACAGACAGGCAGGCAGTTACAGGCAGACAGACATTACAGGCAGTTACAGACAGACAGACAGTTACAGACAGGCAGGCAGAAAGGCAGTTACAGGCAGACAGACAGTTACAGGCAGACAGTTACAGACAGGCAGGCAGACAGGCAGTTACAGGCAGACAGGCAGATACAGGCAGACAGACGGTTACAGGCAGACAGGCAATTACAGGCAGTTACAGACAGACAGACAGTTACAGACAGGCAGGCAGACAGTTACAGGCAGACAGGCAGGCAGTTACAGACAGGCAGGCAGACAGGCAGTTACAGGCAGGCAGGCAGTTACAGGCAGACAGACGGTTACAGGCAGACAGACGGTTACAGGCAGACAGGCAATTACAGGCAGTTACAGACAGACAGACAGTTACAGGCAGACAGGCAATTACAGGCAGTTACAGACAGACAGACAGTTACAGACAGGCAGGCAGAAAGGCAGTTACAGGCAGACAGACAGTTACAGGCAGGCAGACAGACTGTGACAGACAGACAGACAGTTGCAGACAGGCAGATACAGGCAGGCAGGCAGACAGGCAGTTACAGGCAGACAGGCAATTACAGGCAGTTACAGACAGACAGACAGTTACAGGCAGACAGGCAATTACAGGCAGTTACAGACAGACAGACAGTTACAGACAGGCAGGCAGAAAGGCAGTTACAGGCAGACAGACAGTTACAGACAGACAGTTACAGACAGGCAGGCAGAAAGGCAGTTACAGGCAGACAGACAGTTACAGGCAGGCAGACAGACAGATACAGACAGACAGACAGTTGCAGACAGGCAGATACAGGCAGGCAGGCAGACAGGCAGTTACAGGCAGACAGGCAATTACAGGCAGTTACAGACAGACAGACAGTTACAGGCAGACAGGCAATTACAGGCAGTTACAGACAGACAGAAAGTTACAGGCAGACAGGCAATTACAGGCAGTTACAGACAGACAGACAGTTACAGACAGGCAGGCAGAAAAGAAGTTACAGGCAGACAGACAGTTACAGGCAGGCAGACAGACTGTTACAGACAGACAGACAGTTGCAGACAGGCAGTTACAGGCAGGCAGGCAGACAGGCAGTTACAGGCAGACAGGCAATTACAGGCAGTTACAGACAGACAGACAGTTACAGGCAGACAGGCAATTACAGGCAGTTACAGACAGACAGACAGTTACAGACAGGCAGGCAGTTACAGGCAAACAGGCAATTACAGGCAGTTACAGACAGACAGACAGTTACAGACAGACAGGCAATTACAGGCAGTTACAGACAGACAGACAGTTACAGACAGGCAGACAGACAGTGACAGGCAGACAGGCAGACAGTTACAGACAGACAGGCAGACAGGCAGTTACAGGCAGGCAGGCAGTTACAGGCAGACAGACGGTTACAGGCAGACAGGCAATTACAGGCAGTTACAGCAGACAGACAGTTACAGACAGGCAGGCAGAAAGGCAGTTACAGGCAGACAGACAGTTACAGGCAGGCAGACAGACTGTTACAGACAGACAGACAGTTACAGACAGGCAGGCAGACAGTTACAGGCAGACAGGCAGGCAGTTACAGACAGGCAGGCAGACAGGCAGTTACAGGCAGGCAGGCAGACAGTTACAGACAGGCAAACAGTTACAGACAGACAGGCAGACAGGCAGTTACAGGCAGACAGACGGTTACAGGCAGACAGGCAATTACAGGCAGTTACAGACAGACAGACAGTTACAGACAGGCAGGCAGAAAAGAAGTTACAGGCAGGCAGACAGTTACAGGCAGACAGTTACAGACAGGCAGGCAGACAGGCAGTTACAGGCAAGCAGGCAGTTACAGGCAGGCAGGCAGTTACAGGCAGACAGACGGTTACAGGCAGACAGGCAATTACAGGCAGTTACAGACAGACAGACAGTTACAGACAGGCAGGCAGAAAAGAAGTTACAGGCAGGCAGACAGTTACAGGCAGGCAGACAGGCAGTTACAGGCAGGCAATTACAGGCAGTTACAGACAGACAGACAGTTACAGACAGGCAGGCAGTTACAGGCAGACAGGCAATTACAGGCAGTTACAGACAGACAGACAGTTACAGACAGGCAGGCAGAAAGGCAGTTACAGGCAGACAGACAGTTACAGGCAGGCAGACAGACTGTTACAGACAGACAGACAGTTGCAGACAGGCAGTTACAGGCAGGCAGGCAGACAGGCAGTTACAGGCAGACAGACGGTTACAGGCAGACAGGCAATTACAGGCAGTTACAGACAGACAGACAGTTACAGACAGGCAGGCAGACAGGCAGTTACAGGCAGACAGGCAATTACAGGCAGTTACAGACAGACAGACAGTTACAGGCAGACAGGCAATTACAGGCAGTTACAGACAGACAGACAGTTACAGACAGGCAGGCAGAAAGGCAGTTACAGGCAGACAGTTACAGACAGGCAGGCAGACAGGCAGTTACAGGCAGGCAGGCAGACAGTTACAGACAGGCAAACAGTTACAGACAGACAGGCAGGCAGACAGACTGTTAAAGGAAGGCATGCAAACAGACAGTTACAGGAAGGCAGACAGACAGGCAGGCAGGCAGGCAGTTACAGGAAGGCAGGCAGCCAGACATTTACAGACATTTACAGGCAGTTACAGACAGGTAGGCAGCCAGACTGTTACAGACAGACAGGCGGTTACAGGCAGACAGGCAGACAGTTTCAGGCAGGCAGACAGTTACAGACAGGCAGACAGACTGTTACAGGAAGACAGGAAAGCACGCAGACAGACAGTTACAGGCAGTTACAGACAGGTAGGCAGACAGACAGTTACAGGCATGAAGACAGACAGTTACAGGCAGGCAGAAAGTTACAGACAGGCAGACAGTTACAGGCAGGCAGACAGACTGTTACAGACAGACAGACAGTTGCAGACAGGCAGTTACAGGCAGGCAGGCAGACAGGCAGTTACAGGCAGACAGGCAGTTACAGACAGACAGACAGTTACAGGCAGACAGGCAATTACAGGCAGTTACAGACAGACAGACAGTTACAGACAGGCAGGCAGAAAGGCAGTTACAGGCAGACAGACAGTTACAGGCAGACAGTTACAGACAGGCAGGCAGACAGGCAATTACAGGCAGGCAGGCAGACAGTTACAGACAGGCAAACAGTTACAGACAGACAGGCAGACAGGCAGTTACAGGCAGACAGACAGTTACAGGCAGACAGGCAGGCAGTTACAGACAGGCAGGCAGACAGGCAGTTACAGGCAGGCAGGCAGGCAGTTACAGACAGACAGACAGTTACAGGCAGACAGGCAATTACAGGCAGTTACAGACAGACAGAAAGTTACAGGCAGACAGGCAATTACAGGCAGTTACAGACAGACAGACAGTTACAGACAGGCAGGCAGAAAGGCAGTTACAGGCAGACAGACAGTTACAGGCAGACAGTTACAGACAGGCAGGCAGACAGGCAGTTACAGGCAGGCAGGCAGACAGTTACAGACAGGCAAACAGTTACAGGCAGACAGGCAGTTACAGGCAGACAGACAGTTACAGGCAGACAGGCAGGCAGTTACAGACAGGCAGGCAGACAGGCAGTTACAGGCAGGCAGGCAGTTACAGGCAGACAGACGGTTACAGGCAGACAGGCAATTACAGGCAGTTACAGGCAGACAGACAGTTACAGGCAGACAGGCAATTACAGGCAGTTACAGACAAGCAGGTAGGCAGCCAGACTGTTACAGACAGACAGGCGGTTACAGGCAGACAGTTACAGACAGGCAGGCAGACAGACAGTTACAGGCAGACAGGCAGGCAGTTACAGGCAGACAGACGGATACAGGCAGACAGGCAATTACAGGCAGTGACAGACAGACAGACAGTTACAGGCAGACAGGCAATTACAGGCAGTTACAGACAGACAGAAAGTTACAGGCAGACAGGCAATTACAGGCAGTTACAGACAGACAGACAGTTACAGACAGGCAGGCAGAAAGGCAGTTACAGGCAGGCAGACAGGCAGTTACAGGCAGGCAGACAGTTACAGGCAGGCAATTACAGGCAGTTACAGACAGACAGACAGTTACAGACAGGCAGGCAGAAAGGCAGTTACAGGCAGACAGACAGTTACAGGCAGACAGTTACAGACAGGCAGGCAGACAGGCAGTTACAGGCAGGCAGGCAGTTACAGGCAGACAGACGGTTACAGGCAGACAGGCAGGCAGTTACAGACAGGCAGGCAGACAGGCAGTTACAGGCAGGCAGGCAGTTACAGGCAGACAGACGGTTACAGGCAGACAGGCAATTACAGGCAGTTACAGACAGACAGACAGTTACAGACAGGCAGGCAGAAAGGCAGTTACAGGCAGACAGACAGTTACAGGCAGACAGTTACAGACAGGCAGGCAGACAGGCAGTTACAGGCAGGCAGGCAGACAGTTACAGACAGGCAAACAGTTACAGGCAGACAGGCAGTTACAGGCAGACAGACAGTTACAGGCAGGCAGACAGTTACAGACAGGCAGGCAGACTGTTACAGGAAGACAGGAAAGCACGCAGACAGACAGTTACAGGCAGACAGTTACAGACAGGCAGGCAGACAGGCAGTTACAGGCAGGCAGGCAGACAGTTACAGACAGGCAAACAGTTACAGGCAGACAGGCAGACAGTTACAGGCAGGCAGACAGTTACAGACAGGCAGGCAGACTGTTACAGGAAGACAGGAAAGCACGCAGACAGACAGTTACAGGCAGTTACAGACAGGTAGGCAGACAGACAGTTACAGGCATGAAGACAGACAGTTACAGGCAGACAGAAAGTTACAGACAGGCAGACAGTTACAGGCAGGCAGACAGACTGTTACAGACAGACAGACAGTTGCAGACAGGCAGTTACAGGTAGGCAGGCAGACAGGCAGTTACAGGCAGACAGGCATTTACAGGCAGTTACAGACAGACAGACAGTTACAGGCAGACAGGCAATTACAGGCAGTTACAGACAGACAGAAAGTTACAGGCAGACAGGCAATTACAGGCAGTTACAGACAAGCAGGTAGGCAGCCAGACTGTTACAGACAGACAGGCGGTTACAGGCAGACAGGCAGACAGTTACAGGCAGGCAGACAGTTACAGACAGGCAGGCAGACTGTTACAGGAAGACAGGAAAGCACGCAGACAGACAGTTACAGGCAGTTACAGACAGGTAGGCAGACAGACAGTTACAGACAGGCAGGCAGACAGGTAGTTACAGGCAGGCAGGCAGACAGTTACAGACAGCCAAACAGTTACAGACAGACAGGCAGACAGGCAGTTACAGGCAGACAGACAGTTACAGGCAGTTACAGGCAGGCAGGCAGTTACAGGCAGACAGACGGTTACAGGCAGACAGGCAATTACAGGCAGTTACAGACAGACAGACAGTTACAGACAGGCAGGCAGACAGTTACAGGCAGGCAGACAGGCACTTACAGGCAGGCAGACAGTTACAGGCAGGCAATTACAGGCAGTTACAGACAGACAGACAGTTACAGACAGGCAGGCAGTTACAGGCAGACAGGCAATTACAGGCAGTTACAGACAGACAGACAGTTACAGACAGACAGGCAATTACAGGCAGTTACAGACAGACAGAAAGTTACAGGCAGACAGGCAATTACAGGCAGTTACAGACAGACAGACAGTTACAGACAGGCAGGCAGTTACAGGCAGACAGGCAATTACAGGCAGTTACAGACAGACAGACAGTTACAGACAGGCAGGCAGAAAGGCAGTTATAGGCAGACAGACAGTTACAGGCAGGCAGACAGACTGTTACAGACAGACAGACAGTTGCAGACAGGCAGTTACAGGCAGGCAGGCAGACAGGCAGTTACAGGCAGACAGGCAATTACAGGCAGTTACAGACAGACAGACAGTTACAGGCAGAAAGGCAGTTACAGGCAGAAAGGCAGACAGGCAGTTACAGACAGACAGACAGACAGACAGACAGGCAGACAGACAGACAGACAGACAGAGTATTAGAGACCGCTCTTTAATAAACCTACTTTGTGATACATTGAACAAGGTCTGCGAAGGAGCGTTTGCGTCTGCGCTCGTCTTCATGCAGAGGCTGATGGGCCAACAGGAGACTGTAGTCCAGAACATTAAGATCCCGAAGAAAACCAGAGTCTCTTTTTAACTGAGCAGCAAACCAAGATTTTTGTTGACCTGCAAGGAGCATAAGAAACATTTGATTGAGCCTGTTTTTACTGCCGACAACAATGTTGAACTTATCTCTCTCCCACAGGCAGGACATCAGTCACATGACCAGAGACTGTCATTAGCTTGTTGTTTCATTTAAAAGATCTGGGGTCTCATTTATAAAACTTGCTTACGCACAAAACAGGGTCGGAAAACTGCGTAAGCAACTTTCCACGCAAACTTTTGGGATTTATAAAAAAAAAAACGTAGCGGAAAAACGTGTGCAACTTTAAGTTGACTAAGAACCTGCTTACGCACATTTTGAACATGGAGAACACCTGCAGTGCTGCTGAGAAGGATAAAATTATTAATTCCAGCAGCATTATTGATTGTACCGCTTCGTGCACACTCAGAACACCCCCCCCCCCACACACACACAGCCCCCACCCCGAATATCAGCAGGGGGGCAGATTGAGACAAAATGTCATGCGTCGTTTATAGGAGCAACACAGAAGACATGATTTTTTTTTTTTTACTAATTCTTTAAGTGTGCCTGAAATTTCAGTCAGGACATATTTTGTGCAGTTCTTCTCGCACTTCAGTCACCGCACTAATCATGTCTGTGCCTGCAAGTTAGCACCCGACCACCTCCAGGTGCACCATGCGCTCGAGGGTCTCTGGTGGTACAGGCCGACCCTGCAGCCACATCCTTGGTCTGTATTAATAAAAGTCTTAGTCTCCTCTACATGGTCAGTGTCTCCCTCCTCCTCCAGCACGATGCCATGCATGCTTGCAGGTTCGAGTACTGCTGAGATCCTATCCTATCCCTGGTACCTCTGATCCTGTGGGGGATCAGAGGTACCAGAGGGTCCTCCAGTAGCAGACACACTCTGGCGGTGGCAAGCCATCTTTTTTTTGCCTCCACCTTCAGATTGGACCTTTTTTTATATCTGCCACAGATCTCTCTGAAGAACTCTGTCACAGGCTCAGTTAGTTTTATGACCCACATTGCAGGACTCAGACACAGACAGCAGCTCAGGTGCAAAACTGAAAGGTTTATTTACAATATATTTTACAGTGGTGAGAATGTGCTCGGTGATCTGGTGCGTCTGGGAAGATCTCAGCACTGTAACAGAGAGGGAAGTTAATGTCTGATCCACAGAGATGGTGCAGGAGATATTGCGCAGCGAGGCAGGTGGAAACTCACAGGCTTGATGACAACGGTGTAGCTCAGAGGGAGGGCAGGTTCGGTGCGGTGCTGTGCAGGGAGGTGGTGAGTCCAGGCCGGGTGAGGATGCCGGAGGGAGACAGACTGGGTTCCAGGCGATCAGACGCTGGGCACGGATGAAACTCGGGAACACAAGGAGCAGGGTGAACAATCCTGAAGAGAACAGGGTTATTCACACGCAGGAACAAAATCTTCTATCGTAGTCTCAAAAAGCACAAAAGGTTTCTCAAAGATCTCAAGGAATAATCACAACAAGGACGGCACACGGGAGCTACCATTTAGGTCAACAACCAGGCGATGACTGAAGGTCTGCCTCTGGCTTAAGTAGCACCCTGCTCCTCATCAGCGCTGATCGCCTCCAGGTGTAGTTAATCTGCCTCACGCTCCAGCGTAGATCCTCACTGCAAGCAGATGACTCACCCGACAGAAAACACAGCACACACAAACACTGAACCTGACACTCACAGCATTGACGGTTTCAGCAACGTTGTGTCACTCTGTGGATTTTCTCTTATTTGTTATGTCACTGCTGTGACCTCCAAAAAGCACTTCCTGTCGTTTTTCCACCCACAAGAACCTCAATTTCTGCTTCAGTGAAGTTACGCTTCCTTGACCTTCCTTGATCTGCGGTCACCATCTTATTGCTCGAATTCTGTAATGAGCCGATGTATTAATATACATGAGATCCACAAGACACTTTGCGTTGACCATTTATGGTAGAAAGTGGGCGTGTTGAGGGCGGGATGTGATCCAGAAACACCTGAACACATTTCTAGGTAAAGTGTGATTTATAAAGCGGAGATTACGTGCAGCTGTACGTACGCCATGTTTTATAGGTCCCAAACTTACTTGGTGTAAGTAGATTTTTTTGCTGAGCTTAAGTACGATTTTAGTAAAGATTCTACATAAAGTTTTATAAATGAGACCCCAGGGTTTGAGTCCTGATGTGGTCTTTTCCTATCACTCTCAGTTACATTCAGACTTCTCTTCACATCAAGATTTGGACTTCTACTCCAGCCAGAGTTTAGCAGAAGGAAACATTTAACTGACTGCTTGATGTACCAAAAACAAAAGGAGGATAAAAAGCTGGAGTTTGCACCTCAACTTGATAAAAATGAAGATGTTGCTTTGACCGCAGAGGAGGAAAGCTCTCACCTATTTTAATGTTCTGTCCTTCAAAGTTATTGTCCTTCAGCACTTTTATCATTTGTTCCTCTCCAGTATCGGGGTCAGTCCATCTACCCACCTCACAGCCTTTAATGTCATATCTGAACAACAAAAATACTTCAGATAAATGATGAATCCACACATTGAAGTCCTGGTCATAGTGTACGTACCTGGCACTGATCCTTTCACCAGGGTAAAACACACTCTGCATCACGATGAAGTATTTCTGTGGACAGAGAATGAATCTGTAAAACCAGCACTGACACGCTGGAGGAAGAAACCTTCCTGTTGGGATGGAATACCTTGAGTTGGTTTGGAATAACGATCCTGTGGACACCTGGAAGTGAAACACATCAAACACAGATGAGTTTCCTTGATGTGACTCTGTGGTTCTGAAGGAGTTCGGTTCAGGGTCGTCACTGTGTTGGACCTCCATGGTACCAGATTCATTTGAGAGATAAACCAAACAAGCATTTCCTTCGCAAACGGCCACACCTCAGGGAGACTGTGGTTCAGGACGGAGAGCGCTTGGAAGGTTGGTGGTTCAATCCCAACTTCCCCCTCTACATGCTTAAGTGTCCTTCATCTAGACACCAAACACGTGTAGTCCCTGATTTGAATATCACTTTGTGTGAATGGGTGAATGTACCTTGTAGTGTAAAAGTGCTTTGAGTGGTCAGTAAGACTAGAACAGCTCCATAAAGGTCATTTACCTCAATTTCCATGACAACAAGCTCTGCACCTGTCCTGTCTCTCTACCTGCTCCACCTGGCTAGTGTCTGGTTTCCTGTTCCAGTACAGTGACTAGTGAACATCTGCTGGCTGAAGAAACATCTTTCATCCTAAACCAGGTCTGACCTGCTGAAGTTCTTTGAAGCATACTGCTGTTGATAACTGGATTTAGCAGTTAAACAGGATCACTTACATTCCAACACATAAACTAACCCTCTTTTGTTTAATGGTGTGTTTGTTTTCTACAAAGAAGAAGGAATTCTGAGTTCCAAGCTGGGAATCGTACTTAATCAGACCTGATCAAGAACAGATCCTCTCTTTGCTTAGCTAACACGTAAATCAGATTGTTGTCAGTTTTTGGTAAATGTTCTTCCTCTTATGAAAACAAAGACATCTGTTTTCACCCCTCAGCTCTTTCTGAAGAGCGAACACGTGTTTGTAATGAAACAGCTGATGTTTGTTTCCCACTATTCCACTGACTCTCTTTGGATCTATTATTATTATTAAACTGAATATTCACCAGCAAAGAAACTGATCAAACCCTGAACTTACTGTTTTTATCATTATTATGTGTGAACAAGGCTGGTTCTGGGCATAGGGGGATTAGGCCATTGCCTAGGGCGCCCTCTGCTGGAGGGTAAGTTCTTCTTTTTTTTTTTTGGACACACCATTCATCTCATGTAAAGAGCAAAATAAATAACAATTAAATATCTAAATTTATCGATCATCTCTACTGTTCATTTTAGTAACAATACATATTAAGTTATGTTGTTTCTGTTCTGGGCAGTAGGGGGCGCCAAAATCCTTTTTCGCTCTTTGCATTGATTGTTATTTCTGTCATTTCTATAGACATGACGACTGGCCCAAATCCATCAGTGTTTGTCTCTTTCCTGTCAGCTCAGACCCCAGTCGGCTAACGCTGGATTCATACTAACGCCGCTCCGACGTGTCGGAGACACGCACCACCATGATACAACGTCATATGGGATCTCCCTCTCCAACTGCCTCGGATGGTCGGTTGGAGTCACGCTCTATTTTCTAACTTCCCGACGGCCACGTTGTAAGACGCACGTCTGTGATTGGTCAGCCAAACAACCCAACATCATATCCGGCACGACGTAGATTCCCTTTTGTAAACAGCGTGAGTGTTGACAGTCTTGAAGACATAGAGCAGATCGAGGAACTCCTGGAAGGAGATCGCTGGAACCTTGGAGTTGGAGGTTGGGGAGTGCACGAAGCAATGGAGGAAAATGAGGGACAGATTTGTCCACATTAAAAGAGGTCTGAAGGACAGCAGTGGCAATGCCGGTAGCCGTAAAGTCCCTGCTTATTATTTGTTCCTCTCGTGGTTGGAACCACACATAAAGAACCAGGAGACCTCTAAGTAAGGAACGCGCCTCCTGCTGTCCTGGAGGAGAATTTCTTTCCAACAGGGTCGGAGTAGTATGAACAGAAACTGGCTCCGACAGTACGCCACCATGTGGGAGAAAATTTACCTTTGCGTTAGCATGAATCCAGCTTAAGGCAGAAGGCTGCCCATCCTGGGTTCTGGTTCTGCTAGAGGTTTCTTCCTGTTAACTCTTTCAGTGCCACTTTCAGATTTCCTATCCCCCTCAGTACCAGAGATATTTAGCATTTTTACTGATTTTTAAAGACCCACAGATTATTTTCTCCTATGACTATGTGAATTCTGAAACCATCAGCACAAAATTTAGTCTTTCTTCTTTCAAAAGCAAAAAAAAAAATGTTTCTACCTCTTTCTGTTATTTATGTCACGGGCTCAGTGTTTTTGTTGACCCACATCCGCATAGATGCGGGCAGACGGAGCTTAACGGTGGAGGGACCAGGGACAGACAGGATTTCATAGGGACCAATAAAACGGGGAGCCAGTTTCTTTTGTGTGTTTTTGATTGAAATGTCACGGGTAGATAGCCATACCTTCTGCCCGACGGTGTAGGTGGGCGCAGGGATGCGTCGCCGGTCGGCCACCCTCCGGTTCTGTTCCTTTGTGCGTTCCAGCGCAGCGACCGTCTGCGCCCAGGTGCGCCTACACCGCCGGACGTGACCTTGAACTGAGGGATGAGCAGGTGATTGGTCCTCGGATGGAAACAGTGGGGGTTGGTATCCTAATGAGACTTCGAACGGAGATTTGTTAGTTGCAGTGGAAACCAGAGTGTTATGGGCGTACTCCACCCAGGGGAGATGGTCGCTCCAGGTAGAGGGGTCGTCGGAGCACACGCAGCGCAGGGCGGCCTCCAGCTCCTGGTTCATCCGCTCGGTCTGGCCGTTTGTCTGCGGATGAAACCCGGAGCTGAGGACCACCCGCGCCCCGAGCGCAACGAAAAACTCCCTCCAGACCTGGGCGATGAACTGCGGACCCCGGTCCGACAGTACCTCCTGGGGGAGTCCGTGTAAACGAAACACATGTTTCACCAGGAGCTTAGCAGTCTCTATGGCTGACGGCAGTCTCTTCAAGGGAATAAGGTGACATGCTTTAGAAAATCTGTCCACAACTGTTAAAATCACGGAAAATCCCTTACTGACCGGCAGCCCTGTAACAAAGTCCAGTGCTATATGTGACCAGGGTCTGCCGGGGGTCTCCAGTGGTTGGAGCAGCCCGTGGGGATGTTGGTTGGAGGACTTATTGCGCGCACATAC
>SSNP01000601.1:0-15931 GCA_006937955.1 Pachypanchax playfairii
CAGCTTTACAAAATCTGACTCAGTGCTGCCACGACAGGCGCTGTGGCTAACTGCAGCCACCAGCCAAGCCGGCACGGGAGCGCGCACAGACACTTTACAGACTGTTCGTCTTCACAGCACTGCACCGGGGAGGCTAACATACTTCACGTCAGGTCTCTCCACTCTGTTATTTGATTTGATCTCATCATTTTCATACTGTATCAGGCTCTAAACACGACCTATAATGTTTTCTCACCTGGTCACAAGGAAATGAGCCATGTCAGCATCCGTTTTCACTCCCAAATGCAGCTGAAGTTCCCTCCATGAACCGAACGTATATCCAATATTTATGCGGGTGCCTGCCCGGCTTCAGTCATATTTTTTTTTAGACTCACGAGATGCTGCTGATAGTCTTTTTTTTCTTCGTGGTGCCACTTTTTTGGGGGGTGAGAGTGGATGCAGGTCGTTTGCTGGCTGCAGAAACATCCATAAGTATACCTTCAGTGTTTGAATCCAAGTCCACGGTGGCCATGTACTTCCGGTTCAAGAGCTGTCGGCAACGCGCATGCAGCGTCAATTTACGTCACATCCCTACAACTGCACGGGAAAGTCGGACGTCGAACTGCAGCGCATTATGTGGCACACAGCGTGTCCAAGGCAACAGACATATATGCGGATGGCCTCGTTATTTTGGGTTTTTAATGCTTCATGACCCATTAGCATTGAATAAACTGGAAATGCATGTGTAGTTTTTCACAAATCTTGCCTTATGTCCCTTTAAAATGTAGAAAAACTGAAAAAAAACAACTTGCTCTTTAAAGGCTTATTTGTTCAGTTTAAGCAACAGTTTCAGTTCTATGAGAATTAGATCTCTTTCATCCTACATTTTAAATATTGTACATAGACATAACATCTGATTGATGAAGTCTGAAAGAGCTGAGATGGTTGATAAAAGGTGAAAAACATGAAGACGTGAGAAAAGTTTGAAAGATTATCTGATTCAAATCAATAAATGTAAATTACTATTTGGTTATAAAGTTGCAACTAGATAATATTTTTCAGTCAAGAATGAAACAAAGTAGTTCATGAAAGCAAAATGAAAATAAATATATGATTTAATGATTGATGTTCAGTGTTTGGTTTGTTGTTACTGTTGTATGAATCATGTCTTCCTACCTGACAGATCCATTCTGGTCAAGCAGCACAAGATGATCAATCCAACGTCCCTGAAGGAACAGCCCCTGAATTCAACACAGATCTAACAGATATACTGTATGCCAAAGTCAAATTTTCCCCGTTGAACAAGGATCCCAGAGCGGCAGCAACACAACAAGAGAACTCAGACACAGAATATGCAGAAGTGAAGATACGAAAGAAAAGGGAAGATGATGAGGAAGAGAAGATGAAGGATGGTGTTCAAGAAGTGGAGGAAGCAGCTGTGGAGGTTCTTTATGCTAGTGTGAAGAAATCAGTCTGATGACTGTGATCAAATCTTCCTGTTCAGTCGTTCAGTCTGAGACTGGATTCAAACCAAATCACCATAACTTGCCAGTGTTTTTAATAACATTATTATTAGGTAACTGCATCACAGAATTTTTCATTTAATTAATTAGTTCAATAATGTCGTTGACTTCACTGGAGTTTTATGATAATAGCTGAACTTTCAAGTTTTTAAAGGAAAAAAAAGAATGTGCTTTAAAGCAAAAATAAGTTTATATGTTGTATTCTGATGACTGTGATCAAATCTTCATGTTCAGTCGTTCAGTCTCAGATTGGAATCAAACCAAAACACCATAACGAGTTTAAACTTCACACTCTGCTGTTGTTGTTTTATTTGATAAAAGGTTTTTAGTAACTTGGTTTCTAGTTTATGTTACAAAGAGAACTGACAAAATGTTGTTTGTTTTTCTCACAGTTGTAACTCTGTCCAATCAACCACAGAGACACAGAAGTGTTTTTAGGAAGTAGTACGTTTATTATTACGCAATTGCATCACAAAATTTTCCTTTAGAGTAATTAGTCACATAATGTCTTTGACTTCACTGGAGTTTTATGATAATTGTAGCTGAACTTTTAGGTTTTTAAAGAAAAAAATAGAATTTGCTTTAAAGCAAAAATAAGTTTATAACTTGTATTTCAGGATGTAACAAAATATAATTTATTTCTGACTTGTGTAGATTTTTATGTATATGTGGAATTTAAAAAAGCATTATCTATATCTTATAAGGGTTTTTAGATTCTAGAAATTGCTATGGAAATTTTTATTTGCTTTTTGGCTTTTTTTTGCAAACTAAATTGTTTTTTACTTTTTTATTTTGGCAAATTCAGTTTTGTAAGAGTAACATTTATCATGAACCATTTCCTCACACTCTTTATGAGCTTCATATTACTGGTATAAATAACTGGTTAGTGCTGTAATTTTGCTAGTTTAATGGTAGGATTTAAAAAAATATGTTTAGGAATAAAATAAACTAAATAGTTTAAAGATGCAGGTATCTTAATGTTTATGCAATGCTGCATTTTTTTCTTTGATGAACTTTTTCTGATTGTGTTATATAATCACTGATTGTTACAGGTAGAATAATTGATCACAGACTGTTGTGCAAATGTTAACATACAGAAAATTGTGTCATGTTTTGTCACTAAAGTGATAAAAAAGGTCATGAAAGAGATTACATCACAAATTCGTAGTGAATAATTTACCAATAAACCTGTTTGAACAAACAAACACGACACTGAGTGAGTTTGAGTCTGTTCAGATTCAGGATGTTTCAGCTGTCGGTCATTATTCAGTCGTTTTCTTCAACCACCTGTTCCTGTTTATGGTCATGAGGAGCAGATACCTGTCAGAAGCTACGTTTACATGGGCACATTTAATCGGAATAAACGCCCAATCGGAAAAAAAATACGTCATGTAAACAAGTCAATCAGAATGTTTTGATCCGATGCAGCCTGATCAGAATGAAATTTACTTCCGATCGAGAGGGGTGGTTTTGTCCGATCTTCATTCGGATAGACGTGCATGTACACACCCATTCGGAAAGAAAGGGTGAAAAAAGCCCACTGCGCATGCGTACAACTTCAGCGTGACGTCTTTCAGCTTTCGCAGACCCAAGTAGAAAACATGGCGGGAAGTAAACAGAAGTGGTCTGCTGGTGCAGTCATCCTGTCATCCTGCTCTCCTCTCCTGTGGCGGAGGAGCAGTAGCAATATGTATTCAGCCTCTAGCTTGGTTAATGCGACCAGTAGAAACCCAAACATAAAGGTAATCACCTGCAGAAGGTCCATATAGGGGATAACGTGAGTCAGCTCAAGCACACGATGGGGCGGGAAAGACGTGCAGAAAGGACGGAGTTTGTTTACTTTTTTTTCTTCCCCCGGAAAGACAACTCGCTGTGCGCATGCTCAACTCATTTAACCTGATCGAGTGCTTGGTGCATGTGTACTCATGGCATGATCAGATCATTTCAGTTAGTGTCCATGTGAACAGGGATTTGGGAATTCCGATCGACCAAGATTTTAATCAGATTGGGGAAATTTGGCGCATGTAACATCCTGGACAGATCAGTACATCACAGGGACACACACATACTGTATACTTCAGTTTATTTAAACAGCACAAACTCACCATAAAGCTGGTTCTATAATTAAAATGTTATTGTCCATCAGAGCTGATGATGGTTGTATACTACTTGTATACTCTTTGCTATATCCTGCATCTACTGTGTGTGTGTATTACTAGTTATAGCAAATTAAATGTTAGTTAATTTAACAAGTAGGTTTTATACATGGAATAGATGGTAAATATGACATTGCAGTCATGGTTATATGTAATTCAACCATGCTGGAGATAATTCAGCCACTAAATCAAAATGCTGGAGCAGTGAAAGATCCAGAACTAGAGGGTCGAGGTCCTGGAGATCCAGGATTAGACTGATCCACATTAAAGAACTGTATGATCTCTGGCATCCACCAGGGGGACACGCAGCTTCATGTAGAACTTTGTTTCTTATAGTCTTGAATCAATAAAGTAGAGACAAAATGAATGTAGTATTTTCTTTCAGAATAAATAAATGTTAAACATAACAGGATTTTTAGTTTAAGAATACAATTACAGTAACTCAGTCTAATTAATCTGGAGGTTTTCAAGAGAATTTTTACTTTTAGTTTCATTTTGTTTTTGTGAAAATGATAGTTTAAAATATTTAATCCTAATAAATATTATTTTCAAGAAAGAAATAACAACGCTTTATAACATTTCCCACATCACTGATGACCTAACAAGAGATTTTTACAGTTTCTGAGCCAAATAAACAAAGAAACTCTGCTCTCGATGTATTTGAGCTGCTTTTGCACTCTTTAAGTGTTTTTTTATAAAGCAACAGTTTTATAGCCTTGCGCTGCAAGACGGATTCTCACAAGATTTGGAGTTTTATGTGTATCCCCGAATCGAGAAGAGGCGGGGCTAGATCTGGCAGAGCCAGGTTAACAGTTTTAACAATCCCATTTAATTTTGATCAGTTTAACACTGTTACAATAAACCAATTAAAGAATATTTATGTCAGACAACTGTTGTTCAAAAGCCTTTAAACAGTTTTTGTTTATTTTTGAACATCCACTGTGTTCTTATAAGAATTGTTTAAAAAGTTATTTTTATTAAAACAGTTTACTTCTGCAAAGTTTTAATAGATTTAAGTTCCTGTTTTCTGGAACATTTTAAACTTCGCAAGGTCTTAGATTTAAAAAAAAAACTGCAAATCAAATCGACACAAGAATGTCTAAATGCAACCAAGCCTCCAAAATCCACCGTTGACTCAAAAGTTCTCCTTTGAAATGACCTTCGTATTACTTTTGTAACATTTTCGGAGTAAAACCAATAAAAGTAATTGGAAGCCAAAAAGAAAAAAAAAACTAAAAAATTTTTACATTTGTCTGTGTTAAAACATAAAGAAGAGAGAAAAACAGTTTTTTTTTTAAATGTAGAAACAAATTGTTGTAAAAACCAGAGCAGTTTTATAGGTTTAAAAAAGTTGAGTCAGTGTTTAAATTAAGACTTCAGATCCTCCTTTGAGACCAGCACCAGTATGTAAATCATAAAATACCACAAATATGAAGAAGTGCTTTGCAAGAGACTGAATGTTTGTAAAATGAGGAAACGCTGAGTGCCAACAGTCCATATTCTAATTAAGTGTCAAAGACATAATGTGTTTACATGTTTATCATAGCTGAAACATTTTTAAAGACATGCAGATGTTTGTCAGAAAAATACACTTTCTGTTGGTTTAGTGTTGAATGGATCTGAAACTACACACCAAAAAGAGACAAGAAACCACATAAAAACTACTGAGACAAAAAGTCAGTATGTGAGAATGAAACTTTTCTTTCAAGTTCCTCTTTATGTAAAAAAATCCACAGTATTTAATTCAAAGAAGTGATCAAACGTCTTTAATGTAAATTCATTTTTAATTGATTCAATCAATAAAAATATATTTAATTTCACTTTAAAACAGTGATAAGATATTGCTGCATTGTTTTTCCGTGTTCTTGCTGCAGTAAGAACTATTGATGTTCAGACGGGAGCCACACCTTCCCTGATTTTGCATAAAGACAGAAGTTGAAAGGAAAGACAGAAGAAGACAGTTCAGATTTCAGAGGAGACGGTTTGTAAAGAACAGGATAAAGAAGTTTCACTTAAATAAGAGGTAAGTAGATTTGGACTTATTTACTTTACACCTCTGATCATTTGTGTCTTTATAAAATGAAGAAAGTCCTAAAAGTAATGAAATGTGTCAGAAACATAACGATTCTTTAGAGCACATTTATTTAATGGTGGGTATTGAAAACACATCAACCCAGACGAGTTCAGTGTTATTGGTATAATGTGTTGATACTGTAACAACAGACATGAATTGAATTGAGTTTCACTTCATCCTGGTTTTTGTATTTTTGCTGCAGTTGCTGCAGTAAAGTTTGTTCTGCTGTTGAAGCGACTGAAAGTTTGGAACATCTAATCAGGATGTTTGTTCTCATCTGGTTAACAGTGTTTCTCTCTCTCAATGCTGAGAAAGGTAAAATGGGATTTTTATCATTTTAAACTTGTTTTTCAGCAACATCTAAATAAATTGTTTATTTTGCTCGTGTCAGAATTTTTGCTGGCGTGTTTTTGTGTTACATGTAAAATGTTACCGGCAATTTTTCAAACAAAAAATACTGAGAAATTATAAATTAATATGTTGAATGTTGGTTACTCATCTTTTAGTGTAATCATAGAGCCATGGAATGATTTAAAGGATGATTTGGAACCGGTCACACAGACGAGTCTTGCCATACCTTGCATGACAAAACTTCTTGCAGCATTGCATTTCCTTTCATCTGTATCGTTCCAGCCACACTGTGGCAGTTAGTGGCTAGACACACGGGAGGCGACATCGCCTCTCTTCCATTCATTTTCAATGAGACATTATCAACTGTGCAATCAGTCTTAGTAGATCACTTGCAAATCAGGAACACGCCCCTCGTGCAAAATTGTTGCCACGCATGCAATTTTGCACTCTTTACTTGGAATGTTGATAAATCAGGCCCAAAGAGTTTTTAAGATTTTAACCATGAGAACTTCCTGGTTTAAATATGGGCAATACACACATTTCTGATTTCACCTGATTTCATCTTTGAACATGTTTTAAACATCAGGTCTTCATCAGAAGCCCACAGTGATGGTTCCTCCACTGACAGAGGGACAGCAGAGCACACTGACCTGCACTGCTCCTGGTCTCTGCTCCGGGTCTCCTCCTAAAATCACCTGGACGTGGAGAGGAAAAGGACAAAAAGACTCCAACATCAAAGGAAACATCACTGAGAACCTGTCTGCTGTCACACAGAGACACAGCTCAACTCTGACCTTTAACCTCTCAGCTGAACACCATGACACCAACATCACCTGTAAGATCAGATTCAGAAGCAACATCATTACAGAGGAGACTGTAACTCTCAATGTGGCCTGTAAGTATTTATTTTTAACACATTGTTGTTCTTTCTAGATTGTGTCAAATAGTCAGTAATCTTACAAACCGGCAAACAGAATGTTTTTTGTAATTTTGATAAAAAGCCTGATTTTGATGGGCTTCTTGTCAAAGACGTTGTATAAGACGCGAGGAGATCGGTCTTTCCACGCTGTGGCCCCTAAACTGTGGAATTCCCTGCCCCTGTCACTCCGTGGGGCAGATTACATTAAAATTTTATTTTTTTATATAAATTGCACAAACTAAAACTCTGGAATTTTCTCCACAGATGTGAGGAAACCTCAGATCTCTGGAAATCTATCTGTCAAAGAAGGAGATGCTCTTCAACTCATCTGCAGTGTTGACAGTTTCCCTCCATCAGTTATCAGCTGGACTAAAACTGGAAGAGAATCTAACCTCCAGAGTCGTATTTCAAATAACGCACAGAACAACACTGTAATTTACCAGCTGCACCAAAATGGAAGTGTTTCCTTTTCCTTTTCCATCACTAATGTAACAAATGAAGATGCTGGACTTTACATCTGTACAGCAGAACATCCGAACAGCGTCCTGAGAGAAGAACGTCATGTAACAGTAATATGTACGTATGATTTACATTATTATTTTAGTCTATTTATTTCTAAGGTGATAATGTATATTTTTTCTTCATCATCTTCCTTAAAAATAAAAAAGTAATATTTATTAGTTAATTAAGTTCTCGAACTTCATGGTGTGAGTGGAATACACAGTGAGATGAGACATTTAACCTCTCAGCTGAAAACCATGACACCAACATCACCTGTAAGATCAGCTTCACAGGCAACATCATTACAGAGGAGACTGTAACTCTCAATGTGACCTGTAAGTATTTATTGTTTAAAACATGAACATTTAAAACATTTCTTGTAAATGTTTTAAGTTATTTTTGTTAAACTTTAACTCTCGACATCACTTGAAAATCCAAAAGCAACGTGTTTATATAATTTTCTAGAAACACACAAAAGCCCCTTAAAACATCAGATTCTGACTAAAAATGCACTCATATATCATATTTTTGCTGGACACTCTTTGTTTTTTCAGGGTTTTAAACGATTTTAAAAGGTTCTGAATGTGTTTGTTTGGCAAGATGTTCTGAATGTCAGTGTTGTGAATGTCAGTGAGGGGTTTCCCTTACCTTTCATGAAACGGCTGCTTTTATAGGACCACACTTAGTACTCTGTCATTCCTACAGTATCAAACTACACTGTAAACAACACAGTTACCATAAAACACCATGGAAACATCCGCATTAAATGTTTCATCTGCAAGAAAAACAAGAAAATGAACAACAAATTCATAATCAAACCAAATTTAGTAAAACCAGAAGGCACATTTTTACCTCAGCAAAGAGGTAATGTTTTCATTGGAGTCTGTCTGTCTGTCTGTCTGTTATCAGGATAACTCCAAAACTAATGGATGGATTTTGATGAAACTTTTAGGAAAGGTCAGAAATGACCCAAAAAACAATTGATTAGATTTTGGGGGTGATCCGAATTACTGTCTAGATCCAGGAATTTTTTTAAGGATACAGACATAGTACCGTCTACAATATGTCCACTTGGCGGAGGTCTGCGCTCTCTGAGTGCTTGTACAGATAAAACACTTTTGACAAATACTATATGTCCCTTTTCCCTCTCTGTGACGACCAAGTTCTTATTACATTCAACTTAGAACAACATGGTTGATAAGGCTAATATTATTGTGTTTGTTGGTTCTGATAACAGATTATTTGCTAAGTATTTTAACAGATAATTCTAGGCTAAAGATCAGGAAATCAAAAGTTTTTAGACTTTCTAGATCTAAAGATCTAGAAAATCTAAAGATCTAAAGATCAGCACAAGGTGCTGATTTAAGTGCAGTTAATAACATTTTTATATTGTGATAGAATTCCTGCATAGTCTTGGTTTGAAAAATAAAAGTCATCCTCCTTTTAAGTGACAAATAGTTTAAGAGATTTTAACCATTAGACCTCCCTGGTTTAAATATGGTCAACAATATATTTACGTATATACACACATATATGATTTCACCTGATTTCATCTTTGAACATGTTTTAAACATCAGGTCTTCATCAGAAGCCCACAGTGATGGTTCCTCCACTGACAGAGGGACAGCAGAGCACACTGACCTGCACTGCTCCTGGTCTCTGCTCCAGGTCTCCTCCTGAAATCACCTGGACGTGGAGAGGAAAAGGACAAAAAGACTCCAACATCAAAGGAAACATCACTGAGAACCTGTCTGCTGTCGCACAGAGACACAGCTCAACTCTGACCTTTAACCTCTCAGCTGAACACCATGACACCAACATCACCTGTAAGATCAGCTTCACAGGCAACATCATTACAGAGGAGACTGTAACTCTCAATGTGACCTGTAAGTATTTATTGTTTAAGCATTTCTTTTCTAATTTGGTTTAAGTGAATTATCTAAAAGCAATGCATTTTTTTTATTTCCATGGAAACACAAAGAATTCCCACAAAACATGGGTTTCTGACTAAAAATACACTCACATGCTACCTTCTGTAAGAACTCACAAAAAAAACAAAACTGTAAAAAATGCGTTTGTTGGCTGGACCCCAAACGCACCGTAACGCGGAATTGCAGAATTGGTAACAGTGTTTTTAGTATGTGACAGGGTGCTTTTCCACGGCAGACTGGACAGGAGTGAAACTCTGGAGTGAATCTCTGGAGCAGCACGTTCTGAGTCAGGAGATTAGTACTGTGCTTAAAGAGCCTGATTCACACAAATTTCATGACTTTGTGGTTATTTCTGAAGTATTAACCTGTAATATAAAACTTTTTATCACTAAAAAACGTAAGGGAACACTGATTAACACACCTGTCAATCTATCTGCATCAAGATTCAACTGGCTTCCGGCAGCAACTCATTAGTATTCATTATTTGAATTTGCTGGACTCAGATTGACTAACAAACTAGCCTATAAGAGCAAGGTATACTGTTTCCTGTCCCGCTGCGCATGGCAACAGCACACGTAGTCTCTTCCTGTTTGATGTCTTATGCTACAGCATTTAGCCAGCAGCATGCTAGGCGTGGTTTCAACTGCAGGAGCTGCCGAAAACTAATGAGCAAAGGAGTTGTGACGCAACAAATACATGCCGTTCAAACCCGAGAGAACTCGGGTTTTATCGCCACCTGCGTAGTTTGAGAGATAAAAACTGAAAGAGAAGTTGTTGACCTGTTTTCACACCCACTATGAAGGTAAGAACACCTGTGGAGCTAAAATATTCAACAGAAACCTCAGAAAAACTGTTTTTAATGGAAGGGCCTCTTTCAGGAAAGATCATGTGTGTGTGTGTGTGTGTTGTTATCCACCAACCATCGACGTGCTAAAGGACCACACTGAGCAACACAGTGCCAAACAACACTGTAAACAGCACAGTTACCATAAAGCACCATGGAAACATCAGTGTTAAATGTTTCATCAACAAGAAAAATGAAGAAATGAACAAAAATGTCATGAACAAACCAGATTTAGCAAAAACAGAAGGCCTATTTTTACAGATAAAACACTTTTGACAAATACTGTGTTCAATTTTCCTTTCTGTGATGACCAAGTTCTTATAACATGCATGCACCTATCAACAAGGATGATAACACTGATATTATTGTGTTTGTTCTGATAAAAGATCAGCAAAGTATTTTAACAACAATTTCCTGGCTGAAGATCGTGACTGTGATGCTCTTGTCAGCTGCTATTTGCTGTTTGGCTACAAAAAGCTGCAGGTAAAACAATTTATTATCAGTTAATTTTAAAGTTATATAAAAGCATTATATAATCACAAATATTTAACTTGTTTCTAAATATATAATATATTCTAAATATATTTTACAGCAAGAAACATCAAAAGAACTCTGGGATTTTGGACGAGGATCTGGAGATGATCTCTCACGATAATCAACAGGTATTTATGTTTTGGAATGTGTTTATTTATGACCTGGACACGTGTTTTTAAAGAAGTCTAAGGAACTTGAGACTTTTGTCTTGTAAGTTGTATTTTGAAAAAGAAACTGCACTTTGTATTATGCACTGATCTTTGTATTATTAACATTAAATGTATGAACCACTGTTTAGAATTTCAGTCTCTTAAAAAGGAACTTGAACAATTTTTATGCAGTTTGAAATGTAAAAGAAAAAATCATCTTCCTCTTTCAATATTTACTTGTATAGTTTTAGCAACAGCTTCTGTTCAGAGCCAACAGGAGAACTTCAAAGGAATTGTGTGACTTCAGACCAGTCGCACTAACATCACAAAACTTTTAAGAGAATTTTTAAATCTGAGATTTTAATTGTAACTGAGGGAAAACGTGACCCACTTCAATTTTCCTATCAGTAAAACAAGGGCGTAGAGGATGCTTCACTTCTTATTGAATACTGTATACAAGCACCTTGACAAAACTGAGGCATGTGTAAGACTTTTGCTAGCAATCTTTTATTTATATTAAACTTTCCAACGGACAGGTTCCAGCGAGTGTTTGTGAATGATCAGATGTCTCTAGCATCCATCTGTAATACAGGATCCCCTCAGGGGTGTGTTCTGTCCCCCCCTGCTGTCCATACTGTACACAGATAGTTGCTGGGTCACTCAGAAAAACAAGTTCTTGGTCAGGTTTTCAGATGATACTGTCTTGATGTCCTTACTTTTAGGATCTGAAATTAATCATGGCCCTGTGTTGTTGGAGATTTTCAAATGGTGCGACAGAAACCATCTTGACTTAAATGTTTTAAAAACTAAGGACATGGTTATTCCTTTTAGATGCTCTGATTGGGGTCCAGTCCATAGATTTTTTTTTTTTTTTTTACAGTCCAAGTGATGGTGAATTTTGATATATATCTTTTTGTCTTTTGTATTTTTTTTCCTGGATAGGTGTCAAACATGCTCTCAGTAATCATGTCTTTTCTTCCTACCTGACAGATCTATCCTGGTCAAGCAGGACAAGATGATCAGTCCAATGTCCCTGGAGGAGCTGAGACTGAAGCTGTGGCTGCAGAGAAAGTGTTTTAGTAACATGGTCTCTAGTTTATGTGTTTAATGTTGCTGTGCAGTTTTAAATTCTGAGTACTTTCACAGAAAAAAAGTACTATTTGCTGTTAAGCAGAAATCAGTTTATGAGTTGTATTTAATGACCGATAAGGGTTTGTGTGCTGAATAAATATTTAATTGTGACAAAAAAAATCTGTAAGAGGCAAAATACTTTTTCACAGCACTATTTGACACACCTGTGATATTATAATAATCAAGTGTATTAATAGTCTAACTTGATGATGACGGTGGCATAGTCAGAATAGATTATTAGACTGACAAACAAAATGATTCTGATCAGGATTTATTTTCGGCCTCTCTGCTCAGAAGTCAAACAAGTCCAAATTAATCTGTTTTCTGTTCCATGCAGGTACAAATATCCTCTTATGTTACTCCTTACTCGAGGCGGGTTGTAACACAGGCAGTTCCAAAAATCCAAATCCAGAAAGTCGTCTTTCGTTGGTCAGATCTCTCTCTGCTCAGTTAATGGAAAAGGGGAAGTTACAAATACTTAGAGGGGAGCAGACAGGTCGTGGTCAGTGAGACAGAGCTGTGGTCAAAAATCCAGGTAGTCCAAAAGTTCCAGGCAAAAATATCCAAAAAGCATCAGGCAAAAATCCAATAGTCAGATTCTAGAAAACAGTCAAATTAAACTATAGGAGACTAGAACTGTGACAAAAAACTGAATTGCAACACAGAGGTTAACAAACAATCTGTCACCATACTGTTTGGGGAACTTTAAATTATATATTGTCAGAACCACATGAATAGTGAACAGAGTCAACTAGATGATAAGAGGTGACTGAAATATGAAATGACCAGAGAGCTACTATTAAAATCTTGAAACTGACCTGAAACCGGTGATTCATGACATGGCATGTTTCTATTTGTGGTGGTTGTTGAGCTGCGACGAAGATGAAAATAAACGATGAACATTTTTACTTTTTAACACCTTCATTAGAACAGAGACAAAAATACTAGCAAATAAAAATAAGACAAATACAAAACTATATTTAGAGAAAGTTTCACATCAATTTAAATCATCAAAATGTCTAAGATAACTAAACTAAATGATCTCATATAATTCAAATAGTTAATATTAATGCTTTTAAATTCTACAGAAAAATAGACGATATATTATGATGTGCAGATCTGCAGCTCATCATGTTAGTGAAGTGCTGTTGTCAGAGAAGTTGCCACAAACTTCCTGAAAACTACATATGTAAAGAATTAAGAAATAGAAAAAGGAACTAATGAAGCTCAGACACTTCAGACAAGAAGAACCTTGAAGAACGATAGAAACGGTAACGAAATACTTCACTAATGATACTTTTTGATTGTTAGATTTATTTATCATTACACTGCAAATAAAAGCGGTTCATGGAGAACGGAGGGTTTTGGAGGATTAAGGTTTTGTTCTGTAAAATGAGAATAAATCATGCAGAAGTTGTAGAGCTGCACTGTGATCCCGGAAGGAGGCAGAAATGTATTTATTATCTTAAAGATCTAGTTGAACTGGAAAGATTCCTCAAATAAAGCTTTTATTTTCTTTGATAAAATATTTAGTCACATAATTATTAAAAGTCACCATTAGACACATAGTGAAGTGAGCTGATGTTTAATCTGTTGACAAACATAATATAATTTACAGCATCTTGTTTTATTTGTTTGATGCAAACACATGACTTTCCTTTGATTCTGTATTTTAGAGCCTCTGCTGGAGTGATTTCTGTTGTGTGAAGAGACAGATTCAACATTTAAAGTGTTAAATCATGATGTTTGTTCTCATCTGGGTCGTTGTGTTTCTTTCTGCGAGAGGCAGCCGTGCAGATGGAGGTACTGTAAGAATCTTTAATTCAGAAACTTGTGATGAAGCAAAAACAAAACATAATGTGATTTTTTTTTAATTTGTTTGGGACTGAACTTTCCTGTCATATTTTTTCCCAGTTTAACAATTAATACAGTTTTTGCATGGTAATAAAAACAATGAGAAATTTGATACATAAAAACTTTTACAAAAACTACAACTGTCCACTCATTTGTGTATTTTCATGTTTCTTTCAGCAGGTGCATCAGTGTGGGGAAAAGAACACTGTCAGACAGTAAAATCAGGAGAATACTGTGTTACTCTTAATGATGGAGACGTAACAGCAGAAGTTGGACTCTGTGCTGTGATCCCGTGTTCTTTCACTACTGCTACAAACTTCACACCCAAATATATAGTTTGGCTTAAATGTGAACAAGATAAATGTAGAACTGTGTTTAACTCCAGTATGAATAATGAAAAAGTTCAGTCTAAGTTTAAAGGGCGAGTGTCGCTGTTGGAGCCTGATGTCAGTCAGAAGAACTGCAGCATCATGATTAATAATCTGAGATATTCTGATTCTGGATCATATCAGCTCAGAGTTGTTGGAATCAGGGATAACAAGCATGGTGGATTTACATACACTGCAAAAACAACTCTCTCTTTAACAGGTAGGGAAGATAAACTTACACTGTGACTCTTTAGTTTTTAGTTTCTAGACTTTCTAGATCCTGAAAAATGTAAATCAAGTCAAGTCAAGTCAACTTTATTTATATAGCACTTTCAGAACAGAAGCAGCTGATACAAAGCGCTGAACAAAGTTAAACAGATAAAAACACCACAAAAGAATGTGAAACATTAAACATATATGAACAATAAAAACAAAGACATAAAATAACATGACAAAGATAGAAAGGCTCAAGATGGGGGGAAAGCCAAGGCAAACAAGTAGGTTTTAAGTTGAGACTTAAAGACAGCCAGAGACGAGGCTTGTCGAATCTGTAGCGGTAATGACATTGTTAAATTCTGATTTAATTCCTATTTATTCAGGGTTTGATTCTTAAATAAACAATCCGTCGCGCGGGCTCATTAGAACATCTGCCCCGATGACGCTCATAAGATGCAGCAGGAGAGCATGAGACCACAATCACCCCCGTCCCTCCCTCCCTCCCTCCCTCCCTCCACACCTTTCACTCTAAAATGAAGGGAGATGGTCAGGGAAAGAGGAAAGCAAAGCGGGAGAGGATCAGACTTCGCTGAAGTTAGAAAAACATTCACAGATTTGAGTTTTTCAGATGAATATCTTATCAGCAGAACATTTCTTTTACTAAACTCAGGGCATCACAGCGAAGTAGACTGTGAGCTATATCGTATTTTCTTCTAAAAGAGCCGTCCTCCATGCCGGGAGACTTTCATAAGTCTCTATGCAGCCTGCTGGTGCGCAAAGGCGCAGGGACCGTCTACAAATTACAACACCGAAAATAAATAACAGAGAAATATTCAGTTGCTTCATCTAGGACAGGTGTTTTGTCAATAAAAATGTTAGATTTCTTAGATTAGAAATAGATGCTTTTTTTTTTTTTAACAACCTTAAATAAGTTGATCTTTAATAAAATCTATTTTAAGGTGTATGGTTGTAAAAAAGCCATTATGAATATTAGTTTCATCTGTTAGCTACATAAATTGATTTGGATAAAGGGCTATTTTGTTTTATTATTAAAATTAGAATTCTTATTAAACGATTACAATTTTTTTATTATTAAAATGGGTCAAAAATATACCATTGCATGTTGCACACAAGACACAGTACACATAACCATCTTCTCTTGATTTTACTACAGCTCCTATTTTGGGAAAATAGGCTTAAATTTAATTTTAGAGTCTTTTTCATCATGTAATAACTGCATTGGAGCATCAGTCTCAGGTTTACAGTGGGAACTACTTTATTTAAAGGTGTGATGACATCACTGTTTAAACTGGCGTAAAGCTATTTCATGTAGTAGATATGCCCGCATATGTCAACTCACAAAAGAATTTGATTAAAAAACTAACAGGGCGGGGGTGTACG
>SSNP01000602.1:0-15930 GCA_006937955.1 Pachypanchax playfairii
AACTGATTTCAACAATTTATATATCAAACTGTTCAGCTTGTTCAGGACAATGGAGCTATGACTTTTGGTATTGATATCTCTTCAACTTTTTAAATTATTTCACTTTTTGTGCTTTTTTTTGCCCCATTGAAATACATTGAAATCGCTTAAAATTCTTCAAATTTCTTCAAATTCCTTCAACTACTTTGCTTTTCAACTACTTCAGCATACTTTAACTTAGAAACTTCATTCAACTTTTAAACAAGTCACAAGACATTCAGCTATTGTCGCATGATTCAGCTTTTTGATATCTTTTGCGGTTTTTGAGAAATCACAGTTTAAGTTTTTAAAACTTTTCAACTCGCACGCCGCAAATCTGACCTAAAATGAATGGAAAAGATAGGGGGGAGATGTGGACTTTGCCTTCTTCTGGAACCCACAGCAGGAGAACCGTAAGGCCTAGAGAAATAAGAGTTACATCATCTGAAAGCAGACAAAAATCCCTGCGTTTTGATGTATAATTTGTGAGCCTATCATGGAAGGTGTGGAGGCAGGAAGGAGTCGTTCGCTCAAGGAACGTTGATTTCAGACAGCCACACACTCTAGCGCCAGAGTGGGAGGTCCTCATTTTTAATTGTCAAAAAGCCAAACAGAATGTCCCTCAACCCAAACCATTTGTGGTACACACACAAATTATACATCAAACAGTGGGGATTTTTGTCAGCTTCACAACAGTGTAACTCTCATTTTTCTAGCTGCTATGGTTGTCTCACAATGTGGCCTAGAAGCAGGACTGGTCCCAGAAAACTCTCATAGACCTCCATTCAAAAAATCAGCTCTTTCGTTCTCTTCTGTGGCTAAAGTACACCATGTTCGCATCGTCATTTCTCCCAAACAGAAGATTGTAGAAAGCTGAAAATTTACACGAATCGGCTCCAAAGCCTTCTGTCACCTACAGTTCAAGAATTGTCTTGATAGCTGTTATCGTTTTTAAACGGCGGCTTCCCGTTTGGGAACATGTATTCATCCATTTCGCCTGTATCAACTTATATCAGGGGATGTTCCATATATGGGCGTGCGCTTCCTTCTCTCACACACGCATTGGGGCCTTCTGCTGTACAGAGTGTGTGTCTCTCATTCAACTGTCTGTTCATATGTCTGTCTGTGCTTCATTCTGTCTTACAGTCTTTTTTACATTATAATTGTTTAACTGTTTTCAACTCTTCAACTTTTTCACTCTTTTCACTTTTTTAACTACTTCAGCTCTCTTCCACTTTGACACTTTAACTCTTCAACTTTTTAACTTTTTTAACTATAACTCTCTTCCACTTGGACACTCAATCTTTAGCTATTGATATACCTTCAACTTTGAAAAGTATTAAAGTTTGTGAATCCTTTAGCTCCATTGAAATAAATTCAAATCTTTTAACTTTTTAACTCTTTCAACTTTTCCAACTACTTCAGCTCTTTTCAACTTAGAAACTCCATGTAAATGTTTCAGCTGCATTTAACTCGTTTGTTTCAGCTTCCAGCATTCACACTGCATTTCCGCAGGAAATGCAATTTTTCTAGTTTTATTTGGGGTTTTTTTCTGTTCTTTGAGTATTTTTTGCAAGTTTTTTCTTCTAGAAATATTATTTTTGAAATACTTTTAATTCTGATTGACCCTTCCTTTTTACCGGATGCGTCAGCAGTGCGTTACTGCAGCAGCACATCATACGCAGCTGATAGATACCGCTGTAGTCAATAGAACTCTTTCCACCGCATCCGTCAGCAGCACGAGTCGAACACGTCTCAGGAGCGACATCTCGCGGCGGTTCTATTTTTTATGCGCTACGCGTCTGAAACGTGTCACAAGTTCGACATTTTGGAAAGGGGAAGACGTCTACCTTGAAGATCGAGGTTGAAAAACAGTTGAAAACAGTTGAAAAACAGTTTCTCACAACCTTGTTTGATTGAGGTGTGGTGAAGCAGAGACAATTGCTGAACAATGGCACTCCACTACTGGGTTTTGTAGACCCCCGCTGTAGATCCATGACATCTAGTAATCAGAGCTGTCTTGTGATCCCCAGGACAAAGCTGAGATCTTGGGTAATTTTAAGGGGCTTTTAAAGACCTATTTCTATGAGCTGGCTTTTAATTAGGAGTAGACTAAGTACTGTCACACTGTTTAATAGTTTGTATTTTTGTTGTTTTTTAAATGGCAGTGGCTACGCGTCCGTCATGTTGGACCCTTTAGATTTCTGCTTTTGGTGTGGCTGGGGGTGGCCTTGGAGACCCAGGGATCTTGTGCTTGCTCCCTGGTCCCGATCTGGTCGGTGGGAGCTGGGGTGGGGGTCCAGTAGGGGACCAGCCAGGAACCTGGGGGCTGTCTCCCTCATGACCACAGGAACAGTCCTGATGGCTGGAGATTCTGCAGTCAGTCAGCTGTGGGATGTCCACCACCGGAACTGCCCTCCCCCTTTTTAATGCACCCCCCTTTTTAATGCACTAGTATCACATACTGTACATCATTTCGCACCATCAAAGCACGCACATATCCAAGCACTCACAAACACACTGATGGTTCATGTCAAATGGGTGGGGGGGGGCTGCTTGGGGTCCCAGCGCCATGGCCTCCGCGGCGGACTCCTTGCCGGCTGGATGTGGCTGTGGGGAGGGCACTGTCTCCGTGTGCTCTGTGGGTTGCTGCTGGCTGCCCCAATGTGGGTGTGGCTCGCCTCAGTTTGTGTAGGGACGTATGGTGACCCAGCTGCTGCTGTGATGCTGTGGGCCCCGGGCCGGTGGCTTGGGGTTCCAGATGCTCCTGCCTGTCTATGGCCCAAAAAATGTATTTGGTCTGTTTTGTTTTTGTTAGTGTTGGTCTGTTTTTGTTGTCTCTTTGTTGTCTTCTCCCCTCCCACCCCCTGTTGGAGAGGTTCAGGTCACCTCACACACAATGTCAAAGCAACCAACAATTACAGCTAGAACATCTTGTATTAGATTAGATTGACAGCTACAGCTCATCAATATCTCCAGAATGTTCTGAGATTCACAGTTCTAATGACGTCCATACTAGCTCACTGTATCAGCATCTATAAGTATAACCAACCAGTGTTTTCACTTCGGAGTCTCATCACAAATGATTTTGCATTTGTCTGTTTTGTCTGTTTGTTTGTTCATGCATGATTTTATAATATTTTTTTTTATAAAATTCAATCGCCTGATTCATTCGTATGGAATATTTCCACAACACCCCAACCCCCACCCCTTCTGCCTTAATGTTGTCATTTAAGTGTCTTTGTCTCTCTGCCTGTCCACTCTGCCTCAGGAACCAGATACAGTCAGTCGCACCATAGAAATAAAGCGTACCATAAATTCAACCCTAACTGTTTTAAGAATAAATCTGTCCTGACATAAAAAGGCACCCAGACCCACAATTCTGTTTGCCAAATACATCAGGACAGGACAGGTAGAAGATAAAGAAAAAAAAAAAGATTACCGCTTCTGATACGGCAGACTGCCAGACGAACAAGTAGCGAGTTATTGGTCCACAATTAGCCTCCATATCTTTTAATCTTGTGCTGTTGACATGGCAGACTGCCGGACGAACAAGTAACAAGTTATGGGTCTGCAACAGCCTCGTACCTCTCCATATCTGTTCCATGTGTAGTATCTGTATTTTGAAACTTTTAATCTGATTTAAATAGTGATTAAGTTAATATTTCAACATATACTGTTGGAGTTGTAAATGCTACTCATATAAAGTGAGAAAGCGTCAGGTTTAAATAAGAGCTGTTTGTATTTGTATTCATACTTATTTAGTATTTTCTGTTGCCTCGACGGATGCAGCAGAAATCCCTGCGGCAAAGTTAGTTTTAGGTTGGATATTCGACAGATATCCAGCAACATCTTGAACTGCGGCTATCTTGGTGCTAGCAGCCAGCTCACTGGGCACCGAGTAACACTGAGCAACAAGCCGCGTCCAAAGACACTGCTGAATATCGGTAGAAGATCCAACCTAAAAATAACTTTTCGCAGCAATGATACCGCGGTAAAGTTATTTTTAGGTTGGATATTCGACAGATATCCAACAACATCTTCAACCGTGGCTACCTCGGGGCTAGCAGCTAGCTCACTGGGCACTGAGTGAATGAGGAAATCCTGTTAAAGAGGTGTTAAGGGAAAGTTGGATACCAAGAGGGAAAGAGCAGGAGAGGGGAAGCTTGGTAGACTAAGAGCTGATTTTCCTGATTTTGGAAGTGGTATGTCCCCCAGAGTGGTCTGGCCAGATATTCCTCCATGGTTTCTCCTAGAAGTAGAAATAGATTGGACTATAAAAGAAAATTCAATAAAAAAGATAAGAAATCCTACTGGGATGATTTCTAGTACTATTAATGAGAGTTGGAGAGGATATCTAATGATATTTATGGAGGGCTCTGTTATTCCAAGTAATAGTAAAGCAGCATTTGCTGTTCAAATTCCCGGCATTAATTGCAATCAGAGATACAGACTTACAGATGGAGTGTCTGTATTTACTACATAAATCATAGTCATTTTATATGCATTGGAATGGGTGGGGAAAATTCGGCCTGAGAAGGCCTTAATTTGTGTTGACTCAGCTGCTGCACTGATGGCTTTGAAATTGGGAGTGTCAAAAGCTATTTTGTTGTTGAAATCTTAATAGCATTATATAAAGCTAAAGCTGTGGGGTTAACTGTGGCTTTCACGTGGGTTCTGGTTCATGTTGGAATACCTGGAAATGAAAAAGTAGATTTTATTGCAAAAGATGCTTTGAAATTGCTGGATGTTAGTATAAACACAACAGTAGGATACTCTGAATATTGTAATATGGTAGGGCAGATAACATGGGACAAATGGGAAAAAACATGGGATTTGGAGAGTAGATGAAGACAGTATTATTCATTGCAAAGTAGTGTTAAAGGGGGAGACATCACCTGTAGGAAACGTAGGACAAAACAAGTTGTTTTTACACATCTAAGACTTGGCCACTGTGGATTTGCTCCAAATATGTTTTTAATGGGGAAAAGAGCTGATGGACTATGTAAATGTGGAAGGAAAGATGAGACGGTTTATGAAATTATGGAATCTAATCTCTACAAGAAAGAGTGGAGGAAAATGTATATTCTTGAAGCGGGAATTAAAACAATCTCTTTGAGGACACTTCTCGGCCCGAAATCAAATAGGACAGAAATAATAACTGTGATGATGGATTTTATTTTTTCGACTAAATTATTACCGAGGATGTTCATGATGTAGTTTTATGAAAGACCGTGAAAGGCAGCAATACGTCTGGAGGTGTCTAACCTGCCGGAAATCTACAAGAAGAAGAAGATGAAGAAGATGATGAAGATGATGAAGATGATGAAGATATGGGTGGGTGAACACTCCGATTCACACTCCAGTACAGTAGGTGGCGGAAATGTCCCTTTAAGTTAGATGCCACCCGCCAATAAACACAAAGAAGAAGAAGACAGTTCTCGTGTTTTCCCTCGTTTAGAGACGGTTTCGGTGTTTGAGGTGAATATTTGAGTGTTTGCAGTAACAATGTCTTCAGGTCAGTCTCTGAGAGAGTTTATCAGCGCGCGACTAGCTGCTGCTGCTGAAGAAATATTTACACAGTTTGAAAAAACCATCTTTAATTATGAACAAGAGGTGGATCGTCAGCGCAGACTGTTGGAAATCAGCTGGAAACCGCAAATAAACTTACAAAGAATAGGTAAATAGTACAAACCCTCTTCTTTCAGTCTTTTTTCTGTTTCTCTCTTCCTTCTTCTAGCTGCAGCCATTTCTTTGTGTTATTGTTGGTCTCGTAGCAAACAGTGCTGAAGGCAGGTTAGCCTAGCTAGGCTAGCTATAAAAATGTAGTAAAGCGTTGATTAAAAGCCATTTAAACCCAAAGTAAAAATATACCAACCTAATCTGTGCAGTCTGATTTTAGGGCTGAAAGTAGCATTTTCTTCTAAACGGGAGTTTTTCTGATGTTCCAAGCAGGCCTGATGATTTCTTTGCACTCTGACTTGTTTTCAGGAACTTCAGTGAATCAGTTTAACGGGAACAAACTGAGTTTGTGCAAAAACTTGAATCACATTGTGAAAAGAAAATAAATGTGATAGTTTTCATGTTGAATGTTGATTATACAAACAGTTGATTGTAGTGAAGTGTGTTGTGTCAAATATTCCATAAAGGAACAAAGATAACATGAGACTAGAGAGTCCAGGTTGTTTTTTACTGCCTTTCTTCAGGCTTGTATCTTCTAAAGAAGTGTCTCCAACATAGTGAAAGCCTGACAGTGAAAAGAAGCTGAAGAGAAAACTTAGAATCATAAATAGTGTGATCAATAACCAGCTTCTACAGCTTCAAGTGGACAGTGTTCTTCTCTATGTGTCTTCTTGTTAAAAGTTTTCAAAAAGCAACTGGACTTTTTATTCCATTTCTCAAAGATGTTTCAGGTTCATCCAGAAGGCTTTTTCAGTTCTGATGGTGGGTTGGGAGTTCCAGGTTTATGTTGTTGTTGGGACAAAAATTCAGCACCAGCTGATTCCCTCTGTGTTCTACAAGCACACATTTGGTTCAAACCTTAGAACCTTGGTTCTCAAATGGGGTATGTGTACTAGGGGTGGGCGATACACCGGTGTCATAGTGTGACATTGCGCCACGACATGGATTTTGTAATACCGTAATAAATCAATTATGTGCCTTGAATGGCTGCATTTACATCAATAATAGCTTATTCTAAATAAGGCATTACATTTTCTTCAAACGTTCAGTTGTGGTCTGAATACCTGTCCTTATACTATATATCTTGTTTCAAATAAAGTAAAACACATTCGTATCAGATTTGCAGGTGGTAGGTAAAAGGGAGTGTCCATTAAATTAGTGTAATGAACACTTAACCGAGTAATCAATAAAGAAACGACTGGTGAAACATCGCGAAGAAAGGTCGGGCCTGTAGCCTATTTTATCTGAAAAGAGATGAGTGGAGTGTCAGAACCAGACGGAGAGACCGACGCCGCTGTAGAGGAAACTCTTGTTCCAAAAAGAGGAGGCACCTCCGTTATTTGGAACTGGATCGGTTTTAAATCATCCGACACGGAGCAAGCTTCTATAAAATGCAGGGTTTGTCGTGTTGTGACAGCAAGAGGTGGAAACACAAGCAACCTGTTTCATCATTTAAAAAACACGCACGCCCATGAATATGAAGAGGCAACCCCAGCATAATACTCTTATTACAGTGGTTGAGGGTTGTATACACAACACTTATATGCACAACACTGCTGGGCACCGAGGTAGTGCATATAACCGTCGTCCACTGTATATTATAAAAATATTAACTTTACTAAAGGGACAAGACATTCATGACAACTACTCCTCCCAAAATGTACCAAAAATGGTTCTACAAGCACACATTTGGTTCAGACCTTTAGAACATCAGCTGCTTTGTTTAACATGTAACACTGTTTTATGTTCCAACTCAGATTTAGATAGAAGTATAACAAATAAATATCATTGAAACTTTGTCCAGTACTGAGGTGGGTCAGTCAGAACCATCTACCTGTTTGTATTTCTGATAATAGAAGTCTGTGTAGTTACTTGGTGACCCGAGTGTTCAGTTCTTTCCAGAACATCTTTAGATGTATCAGATGATTAAAATGAAATGTTCTTTCTTATAGTCACATTAATAAACTCTTCTGTTTTCTCTTTTTCTGTCCAGAACTCCCACAGCATTATATCTTGAAGGAGGAGGAGCTTCTGACAGACCATCAGGACTGTAATCAGGAGTCAAGCTCTAGTTTGGACCAGGAAGAATCAGAACACCCTCAAGAAGAACTAGATGGTTTACAGATTAAAGAGGAACAACAGGAACCTCAATCTTCACAGGAGAAATTAGAAGAACCAAAAGCTCCACAGATTTTAATGAAACAGGAGGATCTTAGTATCAGTCAAAGTGCTGATCAGCTTGTACTGAAGCTGGAGACAGAAACCTTCCTGGTGACTCCTGTTGATGAAGAAAGAGAACACACTGAACCAGATACAAACAGGGAACAGCTCCTCTCTCAGAACTGTCCTGAAGCTGAGAACCAGAATCAGGAAGGAAGCACGAATGAAGATTCAGAATCAAGTGGAGAAGAACAGCTGATAGAAAATCACAGATGTCCAAAAGCCAAAGATCACAGAGACAGTGTAGACCATCCAAAACTAAAGAAGTCTTTCTCATGTCAGACCTGTGGAAAAAGTTTCTCTTACAAAAACAGTTTAAAGTATCACATGAGAACTCACACGGGTGAGAAGCCTTTCTCATGTCAAACCTGTGGAAAAGGTTTTAATCGAAGACATAATTTACTTGTTCACATGAGAATTCACACAGGTGAGAAGCCTTTCTTATGTCAGACCTGTGGAAAAAGTTTTAGTCAACAAGGTAATTTACTTGATCACATGAGAACTCACGGAGGTGAGAAATCTTTTTCATGTCAGACATGTGGAAAAAGTTTCCCTTACAGAAACAGTTTAAAGTATCACATGAGAACTCACACGGGTGAGAAGCCTTTCTCATGTCAGACCTGTGGAAAAAGTTTCAGTCAACAAGGTAATATATTGCGTCACATGAGAACTCACACAGGTGAGAAGCCTTTCTCATGTCAGACCTGTGGAAAAAGTTTCAGTCAACAAGGTAATTTACTTGTTCACATGAGAACTCACGGAGGTGAGAAATCTTCTTCATGTCAGACCTGTGGAAAAAGTTCTTTTAAAAAAACAGTTTAACCGACAAAGGAGTATTTTACTTGATGACATGAGAATTCACACAGGTGAGAAGCCTTTCTCATGTCAGACCTGTGGAAAAAGTTTCAGTCAAAGCATAAATTTACTCCGTCACATGAAAACTCATACAGATGAAAAGGTGTAGTTTTTTTATTCCTTATGGGGGGTGTTCAGTTTTTTAAATGAATTTTGTCATGTTCTGGATGCAACATGAAATATTTCCACTTTTTTTTTTTTTTTTGCAATGTATTGCAGTGTTTCCGCGGTCACGTGAGTGAAGTCTGTTCCAATATTTTCAAGCACAACACTTAAAATAAAGAAATGATATACTTGCTGCAAAAGATTTGGCTACATGTTTAAACTGTTTAAATAATCACATTATATATGTTATATACAAGCCTATTCTATCAGCAATGGATATCTTACTGATTTGATCAGTAATAACTTACCAGATTTGTTTACAGATTTATTCTGACTGGACTGAATAAATAGTCTGATCTGGGCCAAGGACAGTGTTAATTAATGCCATTTAAAAACGGCCACAATATAAAAAATGTCATAGTGTTTCATGCAAATGGTGATTTTTAAACCTTTTACAGTGTCACTTTAGCATTTCATGGTTATTTACATATAATTTTGTGGCAATACACAGAGAGAAAGATGCACAGCTTCCTCTTCTTCTCTTTCAACATGTATTGAGGTCATGAGTGGTACTTGTTCGATAGATTTGCTATTAAAAAACACCTCGCAAATCTTTACGCTGTGGGTTCATTATTCTCCGCTTTTCTAAAGTGACTGAAACTGCTTCATCATGTTATCAGATTTGAGTACTATACGTGTCGTGCACATTTGCCACAGAACTCACCTGTCCGCAGCTATTTGCGTAGTTTATAACAGTAAGTCGTACCAGCGCTGGTCTAACTTCACCTTGCCTTTAGGCTATAAATCTAAAGAGTAGTAATTATGTCGTTATGGCGCACCATCTTGCCTGCCACTGTGTTCACGTAAAACAACAAAGACACTAATGCTGCTGCTTCCGGAAGCAGCACAAAAATAAATAAATCTCAGCATTTTGCAGCCACAGTAAAGCCTATCTAGGGGAAACACTATATGGATTTTTTTTTTTTTTGTAAAAAAGGTATTTTTGAATATCGTGATTATTTTTGTCATAAGCTTTTCACTTGAAATTAGAAAAGCAATACAACATAATTTTTTTTAAAGAGATGTGTGAAAATGTTCAGAACCCACTGTTCTTTAAGAGTTGTCTGATCCTATTAGGTTGTGATGAAATGGAATTATAACATTATATGCAAATTAAGTCAATAAATTTTTTACTTTCATAAACTTTGGGTCAAACTAATGATTTCTTATTTATTGTTTCTCGTTTTCCGTCATTTCTAAGTTACAATATCATAAGAATAACCAGAAAACATAAGTGACATAATTCAAAGATATTTACAATATTTTTGTTCATTTAAAATTTTTAGAATTTAAACTAAAACTAACAGACATCAGGTGTTTCCACAAATCCAACTTTAAGAATAATTTTCTGTTTGTTTTAATCTTGTTTGTTGTGTTAAAATCAGAAATAAATACTCAGCTGATCCAAAGATACAAACTGTCTTTTTATTCCCCCTCATCACTGCAGAGTCATAAGAAGTTCTGATGATACACTGGAAGGTCTGGATGACTGAAAGTCTCCCTGAACTTGAAGCTGTAACAAAGATTGCCCCCCGATGGCTGGCTGCAGTATAACACTGATGTTACTGCAGCGATTACTTGGAATATTGCATAAAATGTTAGTTTTCTTAATCTCACTGAGCTTAGCTCAAATGCTTAGTGTTCAGTGGAACTTTGTCCTACTCCACATCATCTCTGCAGACAGAAATACTCACCATCTGAATCTTTGAAGAAAATTGAGGCTACGTTCAGACTGCAGGTCTTAATGCTAAATTCAGATTTTTCTAAAAATCAGATCTTTTTGCAAGGTCGTTCACATTGCCAGTGGATGTGACTTGCTGTCTGTACGGAATGCATCTTGAATGTAATGCATGCGCATTAAAAATAACAGTGCCTTCTTGTATTTAGCTTGGAGATTTTTTTATTTTTCTTCAGCATTGGAGCCAGGTTCATTTTAAATCCGCGCTATGCCATTTCTTTGGAAATGTTTTCAAAAACCACGCGGTTGCAATAACCTCTTGAGTTTGGCCTGAACAGAGCTGTCTCCCCAAATATTAATTATCTCAGACACTTCGGTTTCTCGCCATTGAGTGTTCTCTGCATCGTCTGCCGTTACTGTTGTTTACTTTTTGCTCCTGCGTCCTCGACGTAAAATAGTCACATATTGATGACGTACAGGTCAGATGGAAGCGACCCGACGGTTCAGACTTAAAGCAGAACTAAGTAAGTTTTGCTCTCACTCTCCCCCTACTGGTCCCCTGTGGAAGCTCACTGTCGTAACATTCCCCCGCCGCCGCCGCAGACCCCCCCACCCCGTCCACCCCGCCGCCGCCCCCCCAACAACAACGCGCAGAGAACGCTTTTGCAAGAAGAAAGAAAAACAAAACCAAGAAAATGTCTCGACAGGTGAGTATTATTGTCATCTTTGCGCTCCTAAGGGTGGCGTTGCTAACAACGGCAAGGGCTTCATGCTTGTATTTATGTACGTGAGTGTGAGTGCCGTAAAGCAGGTTTGTTCTCGCGAGATTAGTCGGGTCCAATCCACTGAAAGTTGCAAGTGCTGCTTTCAGGACACAGACCCCGGAGGGAGGGGAGGGACCCACGAATCACCCCGCCAAGTCCTTGTTTACCCCCACAGGGACTCTAGAAAACATTTATTGAGGTGAAAAAACTTACTTAGTTCTGCTTTAAGTCGCATGCCAAAAGATCAGATACATATTGGATTTAGGACCACATTGAAGTGGCCTGGGTCGCATTTGAAAAAATTGGATCTGTGTCATTCATACTGTCATAAAAAAAATCAGATACAGGTCACATGGGGCAAAAAAATCAGATTTGGGTCACTTCAGCCTGCAGTCTGAACGTAGCCTAACCCCTCCTTTCCACTGGATGCGTCAGCAGCGCGTTACTGCAGCAGCACGTCATACGCAGCTGATACATACCGCTGTAGTCAATAGAACCCTTTCCACCGCGTCCGTCAGCAGCACGAGTCGAACGCGTCTCAGGAGCGACATCTCGCGGCACATACGCGCCGGTTCTATTTTTTACGCGCTACGCGTCTGAAACGTGTCACAAGTTCGACATTTTGGACAGAGGAAGACGTCTGGCTTGAAGATCGAGGTTGAAAAACAGTTTCTCACAACCTTGTTTGATTGAGGTGTGGTGAAGCAGAGACAATTGCTGAACAATGGCACTCCACTACTGGGTTTTGTAGATCCCCGCTGTAAACTTTTTCAAAACCGAAATACGCTCCGAGGGAGCCTTCTGGATCTTTAAATGTCCTTCATATTTACATAAAACGGACAGAACATAAAACACAAACCTTTTGGAGCCATGCTGTAGTTTTTTTTCTGCTTGTTGTTGTGTATACTGACTTCGTGCTCTTTCAATGACGGTTGCTTCCCTGCTGCTATGCGTTTGATACGCACCCAGTGGAAAGGGCCGAGCAGCAGAATACACGAGCGAGACGTGCTGCAGTAACGTGCTGCTGACGCATCCGGTGGAAAGGAGGGGTAAGAGACAGTCCAAATGGTTAGAAACTTTAGTTCCATCCAATTCCATGAAAATCTTTTCAACAAGCACAAAGGTGAACTGGAGGTCAGCAGGGAAGCTGAGGTTCATCACATACATCAGTCCAAATAACAAAAGCTAATGCTGCACCAGAGAAGAAACAATTGAAGGGACGTAATCTGGACGTGACCTGTACTGAAAGTCTAAGGTGTACAGAGTGAAAAGGAATGGTGAGATTACAGTGCCCTGTGGTGCTTCTGTGCAGCTGATCAACTGATCAGACATAGAACTCTTCAGCAGTTGCAACTGGTGAAATATTTTTGGGTAGGGCTGCTTAAATCCAATTAACCAACTGTCAATAAAACATTTGCAAAGATGAGTTAATGTAAACCCTGTATAAAAAAATGTTCAACTTCAGTTAAATACATGTATTTAACAAATATTTCAATCAATAATAAATAATCTCCAGAACAGGTTAATCTAGTCAGCCAAACAGGCAAATTTTCTGTATTACCATTAAATGTTGTATTTTAGGTGATATTTAACAGACTATAAACATTAAACAGCAAGTTTCAGGTTAAATATGTAAAAAAATACATATGACATGTTGTTCAAAATGATTATTTGAAATGTTTATGGGGGGTTGTCATGTGGATTGGTGTAGCAGTGGAGGTCGACAAGACTCTCAGACAGTAGACAATCATATCTTTAGCCTTGTAGGCATATTTATTCCTTTTCAGGTGGAGAGGGTTGCAAAGCAGCCGCTTACAAAATGAGAACCGGAACAAGGTAGGTATCGTCAGTGACGTCACATTTTGAACATACTGTGTATACAGAAACATTGCCCCCTGTAGGACACAATAAGTAAGTGCGTACATAATGTTATGACATTTAACACCCCCACTCGAACTTTAGCTTATTGTGGTGTATATACACAAAGTAAAAATAAACACAAATATTCTCTCTCTTAGGTCTTCAATACAAAATAAACAACAATAACATATTGACACATGCATTGCATTTTTTTTATTTATTTTTTTTTTATCTTTAAGCACCAAACAAATGCTGAGCAAACCTTTTAAGTTGTAGTTTAGTGGCTGGTTTTGTCATCAAGTCAGCTAGCATGCTCTCAGTAGGACAATATTCCAAACAAATCTTCCCACTATTCACAGTTTCTCGTATGAAGTGATATTTAATATCAATATGTTTACACCTTTGGCGGTTAACAGGGTTCCTGGCTAAGGCAATAGCTCCCTGGTTGTCATCATAAACCTTTGTCTGTGCATACTGATAGGTATCCATACCACTGAGTAGTTGTTGCAAATACATACACTCCTGTATAGCTGATGCTAAGGCCATGTATTCTGCCTCGCAGGTAGACAGTGCAACGGTCGGTTGTTTTCTACTCTTCCATGAAATGAGAGAACTTTTCTCGCTCAAGCTGACACAATATCCCGTGGTGCTACGTCTGTCTGTGACCTCTGAGGCCCAGTCAGCATCACTGTGGACTACAAGGCCCAGATTATCTTGATCATCTTTTCTAAAACATAATCCACGGTCAGCTGTACCCTTAAGATACCTGAACACGTGTTTCACAGTGTTCCAATGTTCTTCATTTGGTTCAGCAAAATGCTGGGAAAGTTTACTGACCACGAAACTTAAGTCTGGTCTGGTGTGTGTCGCCAAATAGATCAAACTTCCTACAGCTTCTCTGTACATTCTTGGATCTTCCATCTTTTTGGCATTTTCTGTGTATTCAAGTTTGAGCTCGCCTGGGGTCTCCCTGGCCCTACAATCTTGCATGCGAAATCTGGAGAAAATTTTGTTCACCTATCTCTGCTGTGACATTGTGACTTGACCCTCTGATTGATTAAAATCTATCCCCAGAAAATTGTTAAATTTTCCCAGGTCCTTCATTTTAAACCTCTCAGTGAGCATCTTTTTGACATTTTTCACAACCTCCTCATTATTAGCAGCGATTATGAGATCGTCAACCCACACGATCAAAATCACTTTCTCATTTTGTTTTTCCCTCGTGTACTGACAGTTATCAGCAGGATTTTGTTTAAAACCATTTTCAGTGAGGTATGCATGCAACAGTGCATTCCAGTTCCTGCCTGACTGCTTGAGACCGTATAGAGACTTCTGTAACTTGCATACTAGTTTTTCTCCTGTCCTTGAGACTTTCTCATAACCTTCAGGTTGTTCTAGATAAATCTCAAAGTCAATTGGCGCATGCAGATAAGCAGTTTTCACATCCACTTGGTGTAAAACTAAATCTTCCTGAGCTGCCTTTTGCATGACGACTCTGACAGTTGTCATGTCAGCCGTGGGTGAAAATGTCTCTTCGTAATCAACACCATGTTTTTGGCTGTAGCCTTTGGCAACAAACCTTGCCTTATATTTGTCTGAGCCATCCGCATCACTCTTAAGAGAATAGACCCACTTACCCCCCACTGTCTTTTTGCCTGGTGGTAACTTGGTAATTTTGAAGGTATCGTTCTCCTTTAGTGACTGCATTTCATCATTCATCGCATTTATCCACTGCTGGGATTTAGTTGCACCTACAGCCTCCTGGTAACTTTGTGGTATATCGCACACCGCTCTATAACAAGAGTCTACACAGGTTACCAGTCTGTCTGTTGTATCGACAGTGTTGTAATCCTGCAATCGCACTGGCTTTCTCCTCGCTCTAGGTGGGTTCTTTCTAGTCACCGTCTCAGTGCTTGACTCTTCACCTTCAACCTCAGAAACGTCAGCTTTAACACTTTGCTCTGATGCATTTTCATCATTGTCATTTGTCCTGGGGTAAACATCCCCGTCATGGCATTCAATGTGTAATCCAGGTGTCTGTGTTTCTTTTTCTGTGTGATTAGCCATCTTATTTGTGAATTTCACAAGTCTGTACTTTTGGATTTTCTCTGTGTCTGGGAAGTATATAATATAAGCAGGGCTGTTCCTGTCGTAACCTAAGAAAAGACCCTGCTCACATCTGGGATCCAACTTTCTCTTTTTCTTGTGTGTATGCAAAACACACAGACCCAAATTTCTGGAGTTTGGACATGTCTGGTTTCTTGCCAGTGAGCATCTCATAAGCTGTTTTCTTTGTGCGGTTACTGTAGCACCTATTCCTCACATAGGCTGCTGTTTGTACAGCATGATTCCACAGTTTGTCTGGCAACTTACTGTCTAACAGCATACACCTGCCCATTTCATAGAGGGTTCGCCAGCCTCTTTCTGCTGTACCGTTTTGGTGCGGCGAATAAGGTGCAGATGTTTCATGCTTAATCCCATTTTTGATTAACAGTGTTTTGAATTCCCTGCCTGTAAACTCAGTACCGTTGTCTGAACGGATACATTTGACTTTTCCATAAGGTGCAGAGTCTGCCAAAAACCTCTCTGTGGCCTGTACTGCATCGCTTTTGGATTTGAGAAAATACACTGTCATGGCACCCGAATAGTCATCTGTAAAAGACATAGAATATTTGTGACCTTCTAAAC
>SSNP01000603.1:0-15834 GCA_006937955.1 Pachypanchax playfairii
TCAAACAGCGGAGGTGGTCTCTGGTTCTATCTATATAGAACCTACATTAAACAGAGGAGGTGGTCTCTGGTTCCATCTATCTAGAACCTACATTAAACAGAGGTAGTGGTCTCTGGTTCCATCTATCTAGAACCTACATTAAACAGAGGAGGCTGTCTTTGGTTCCATCTATCTAGAACCTACATGAAACAGAGGAGGTGGTCTCTGGTTCCATCTATCTAGAACCTACATTAAACAGAGGAGGTGGTCTCTGGTTCCACCTATCTAGAACCTACATTAAACAGAGGAGGTGGTCTCAGGTTCCATCTACTAGAACCTACATTAAACAGAGAAGGTGGTCTCTGGTTCCATCTATCTAGAACCTACATGAGACAGAGGAGGTGGTCTCTGGTTCCATCTATTTAGAACCTACATTAAACAGAGGTAGTGGTCTCTGGTTCCATCTATCTAGAACCTACATTAAACAGAGGTAGTGGTCTCTGGTTCCATCTATCTAGAACCTACATTAAACAGAGGAGGTGGTCTCTGGTTCCATCTATCTAGAACCTACATTAAACAGAGGAGGTGGTCTCTGGTTCCACCTATCTAGAACCTACATTAAACAGAGGAGGTGGTCTCTGGTTCCATCTATCTAGAACCTACATTAAGCAGAGGAGATGGTCTCTGGTTCCATCTATCTAGAACCTACATTAAACAGAGGGAGTGGTCTCTGGTTCCATCTATCTAGAACCTACATTAACCAGAGGAGATGGTCTCTGGTTCCATCTATCTAGAACCTACATTAAACAGAGGAGATGGTCTCTAGTTCCATCTATCTAGAACCTACATTAAACAGAGGATGTGGTCCCTGGTTCCATCTATCTAGAACCTACATTAAACAGAGGAGATGGTCTCTGGTTCCATCTATCTAGAACCTACATTAACCAGAGGAGATGGTCTCTGGTTCCATCTATCTAGAACCTACATTAAACAGAGGAGGCGGTCTATGGTTCCATCTATCTAGAACCTACATTAAACAGAGGAGGTGGTCTCTGGTTCCATCTATAGGAGGTGGTCTCTGGTTCCATTTATCTAGAACCTACATTAAACAAAGGAGGGGGTCTCTGGTTCCACCTATCTAGAACCTACATTAAACAGAGGAGGCGGTCTCTGGTTCCATCTATCTAGAACCTACATTAAACAGAGGAGGTGGTCTCTGGTTCCATCTATCTAGAACCTACATTAAACAGAGGAGGTGGTCTCTGGTTCCATCTATCTAGAACCTACATTAAACAGAGGAGACGGTCTATGGTTCCATCTATCTAGAACCTACATTAAACAGAGGAGGTGGTCTCTGGTTCCATCTATCTAGAACCTACATTAAACAGAGGAGATGGTCTCTGGTTCCATCTATCTAGAACCTACATTAAACAGAGGAGGTGGTCTCTGGTTCCATCTATCTAGAACCTACATTAGACAGAGGAGGTGGTCTCTGGTTCCATCTATTTAGAACCTACATTAAACAGAGGAGATGGTCTCAGGTTCCATCTATCTAGAACCTACAGTAAACAGAGGAGGTGGTCTCTGGTTCCATCTATCTAGAACCTACATTAAACAGAGGAGACGGTCTATGGTTCCATTTATCTAGAACCTACATTAAACAGAGGAGGTGGTCTCAGGTTCCATCTATCTAGAACCTACATTAACCAGAGGAGATGGTCTCTGGTTCCATCTATCTAGAACCTAAAATAAACAGAGGAGGTGGTCTCTGGTTCCATCTATCTAGAACCTACATTAAAAGGAGGAGGCGGTCTATGGTTCCATCTATCTAGAACCTACATTAAACAGAGGAGATGGTCTCTGGTTCCATCTATCTAGAACCTACATTAAACAGAGGTAGTGGTCTCAGGTTCCATCTATCTAGAACCTACATTAACCAGAGGAGATGGTCTCTGGTTCCATCTATCTAGAACCGACATTAAACAGAGGAGGCGGTCTAAGGTTCCATCTATCTAGAACCTACATTAAACAGAGGAGGAGGTCTCTGGTTCCATCTATCTAGAAACTACATTAAACAGAGGAGATGGTCTCTGGTTCCATCTATCTAGAACCTACATTAAACAGAGGTAGTGGTCTCAGGTTCCATCTATCTAGAACCTACATTAAACAGAGGAGATGGTCTCTGGTTCCATTTATCTAGAACCTACATTAAACAGAGGAGGTGGTCTCAGGTTCCATCTATCTAGAACCTACATTAACCAGAGGAGATGGTCTCTGGTTCCATCTATCTAGAACCTACATTAAACAGAGGAGGTGGTCTCTGGTTCCATCTATCTAGAACCTACATTAGACAGAGGAGGTGGTCTCTGGTTCCATCTATTTAGAACCTACATTAGACAGAGGTGGTCTCTGGTTCCATCTATCTGGAACCTACATTAAACAGAGGTAGTGGTCTCAGGTTCCATCTATCTAGAACCTACATTAACCAGAGGAGAAGGTCTCTGGTTCCGTCTATCTAGAACCTACATTAAACAGAGGAGGTGGTCTCTGGTTCCATCTATCTAGAACCTACATTAAACAGAGGAGGTGGTCTCTGGTTCCATCTATCTAGAACCTACATTAACCAGAGGAGATGGTCTCTGGTTCCATCTATCTAGAACCTACATTAAACAGAGGAGATGGTCTCTGGTTCCATCTATCTAGAACCTACATTAAACAGAGGAGATGGTCTCTGGTTCCATCTATCTAGAACCTACATTAAACAGAGGTAGTGGTCTCAGGTTCCATCTATCTAGAACCTACATTAAACAGAGGAGGTGGTCTCTGGTTCCGTCTATCTAGAACCTACATTAAACAGAGGAGGTGGTCTCTGGTTCCATCTATCTAGAACCTACATTAAACAGAGGAGGTGGTCTCTGGTTCCATCTATCTAGAACCTACATTAAACAGAGGAGGAGGTCTCTGGTTCCATCTATCTAGAACCTACATTAAACAGAGGAGGTGGTCTCTGGTTCCACCTATCTAGAACCTACATTAAACAGAGGTAGTGGTCTCAGGTTCCATCTATCTAGAACATACATTAACCAGAGGAGATGGTCTCTGGTTCCATCTATCTAGAACCTACATTAAACAGAGGAGGTGGTCTCTGGTTCCATCTATCTAGAACCTACATTAAACAGAGGAGGTGGTCTCTGGTTCCATCTATCTAGAACCTACATTAAACAGAGGAGGAGGTCTCTGGTTCCATCTATCTAGAACCTACATTAAACAGAGGAGGTGGTCTCTGGTTCCATCTATCTAGAACCTACATTAAACAGAGGAGGTGGTCTCTGGTTCCATCTATCTAGAACCTACATTAAACAGAGGAGGTGGTCTCTGGTTCCATCTATCTAGAACCTACATTAAGCAGAGGAGGCGGTCTCTGGTTCCATCTATCTAGAACCTACAGTAAACAGAGGAGGTGGTCTCTGGTTCCATCTATCTAGAACTTAAAATGCTGGTCACAACTTATGAACCTTGAACTCTTTACTTATGATAGGAAATGAAGAAACCTTTTGGATGGTAAAACATCATCAAGACAGACTAGAAAGTTCACGAGGAAACTTTGAGAGAGACTGTCACTGCCACACCATGAAAAACCACATCTGGTGGGCAATCCCGTCACATTTATGTGTCATACAGTACAGACCAAAAGTTTGGACACACCTTCTTATTCAAAGAGAATGAGGAGGTGTGTCAACTTTTGGTCTGTACTGTATGTGGGATTATGTTGGTGCTATAGGGCATCTCAGGTCAAGGTAATGGAAGTATTTATGTATATAAGATATACTTCTAAAGTCCAAACTGATCAATTGATCAATTATGTGTCACACGTGAGACCTCGTGGCGCACCGGTAGAACGTCTGACTCCAGATCAGAAGGTTGCGTGTTCAAAATTACATCAGGGTTAGAACATTTTATGGGGCGGCCGTGGTCAGAAGGGGAAGGAGGTTGTCCTCGGATTGAGAGGTTGGAGGTTTGATCCCCGACCCGAACAAGCCATGTGTCGATGCATCCTTGGGCAAGATGCTGAACCAAAACTGCCGCCCGGGCGCCGTGACACAGGCAGCCCTTAGCTCCCTCGGGATGGGTTAAATGCAGAAGTGAATTTCTCCATTGTGAGATGAATAAAGTTGAATAATTATTACGTCCTACTGGTTTGAGTGCTCAATAGGTGTTTCTGATGACAGATGGTGTTGCCACAGTTATGTGGTTTGAGTTTTAGACAGGATATTTAAATCTGGGATAGACCCTTGTCTTGTCACCAGATCAAAATTGACATGGTGTCGTAGATGAAAATATGTTGATGGAGTAACCACTGGAAAAAGGTCACATTATGGCCTGTTTGTGGCACATTTTCAATAAGAGATGGAGGGGGGGGTTGTGAATGCTGTTGCCATGGCAACTGGAAACACCACAAAACCATGACCATGCAAATCTGTTCTCTGATCTGGTCAATTTTATGTGCCATGTGCATAATAGTATCTGATGGTTTGGGCTGTGGAGCATCTGGGTGGCGGCGTTTGGCGTGCTGCAATGCCATGGTAGTGTGGTTTGCCAATTAAAATAATTGCAATAATGCAATTCCCAAGTTGGATAATTTGTTGTATGATTTGTGCAGGTGCGTCTTTTTTGTTTGGGCCACATTCATTTTTAATTAGAACATCTATAAGTCTATCTTTTGATAAAGAAGACAGTTTAGAAGTGGAGAATAAGAGGTGCTGCCAAAATGAATGGAGACCAGTGTAATGTCTTACATTGGTCTCCATTCATTATGGCAGACCCCATAGTTGCCTTTTTGAGCGGCAACCACTTTGAAATCAGTGTCCCTATGATAAACTATCCTGTCTGTCTGTCAACAGAAGTTCAGACGAAGAGTTCAAGAGTCAACACAGACGCTAAGAGAACTCGAGATTTCTCTTCGTACAAACCACATCGGGTACCTATCTGTCTGACTGCTCATCCAGCCCATACTTGTCTTCTACATGTCTCTGTAACCCTTTTGTATCCTACTTTTCTCTTACGGTCTTCAGGTGGGTCAGAGAGTTTCTAAATGAGGAAAATAGAGGTCTGGATGTTCTGGTCGAGTATTTGTCCTTTGCTCAGTATGCAGTCACGTGAGTCACAACAACACAGTCTTTCATCTACAGTTTGTAGCCAGACGAGTTCAGTTTGTTTGTTAATCAGTCTTCAGAGTATGTGGATAAAGAAAGTTTAGCTGCTTTTATGTTATTACAAGAATTCAGTTTGTGCTGTTTAAAGGATAAAAAATGGATCTGCCTGAAAAACCCATGATACGAGATTTTATGTTCAGGTTTGATGGAGAGCAGTCAGACACTGGCAGTGAGGTTGGATCCATTGATTCTCCATGGAGTCGCTCCATAGAGGATCTCCACGGTGACTGCAGCCTCCCATCCCCATCTTCTTCTGTTCCTCGCTCGGCACGACACTCTATCAGGTAAAAAAATAACACTTCATCTAAAAAGAATGTAATCTAAGATGACCTTATGGACAGTAGTCTTTGGTTTTGCTGTCTAGTACTGTTTTAATTTTGTTTGTGGCATCTTGTGTTATACGTCTACTATTTCTTTGACACAAAAGGAACTCTTAAACACAAGAGAGTCAACTGGACAAAATTTTCCACTTTCACCTATGGACTTTTCCAATTTTCCTAAACTTCAGGTCACAGGCGCAGCAGTCCTATTAGAAAGTGGCAGGAAGGCAGGAAGGAGAAACAACACTGAAGTCTATTTATCTGACAAACATGCAATTCCTCATTAATAAAATGGATGAGCTGCTTCTCCTCACTAGGAAAAATAAATATATTTCAATATATTTCTGCAGATCCACTGCTCTTTCTTTGACTAAAGCTGGGTTCAGTGAGCACATCCCAAATTCACCACTGCATCTGCTGGGCATTCAACTTCACCACACAGACAGTGACATGGATCTCATGGGAAGATGAGAGGACTGGGAGTCTGATTTTACATAAACAAAGGTGTATGTAGAGATGTCACATTGTTAAATGGACTATGCAGCTCTTTTGTAGAATAAATCTTTATTAACTGTAAACTGCTTCATTCATCACGTTTGCCTCTTCTGGGGGACTTCAACAAATCAAACCTCAGAACAGGTGCTCCAAACTTCAGACAGTACATTACATGTCCAACCAAAGACAGCATGCCAGCTGTCCAACCAGAGACGACACGTTACCTGTCCAACCAGAGACAGCACGTTACCTGTCCAACCAGAGACAGCGTGTTACCTGTCCAACCAGAGACAGCGTGTTACCTGTCCAACCAGAGACAGCGCGTTACCTGTCCAACCAGAGACAGCGTGTTACCTGTCCAACCAGAGACAGCGCGTTACCTGTCCAACCAGAGACAGCGCGTTACCTGTCCAACCAGAGACAGAGACAGCGTGTTACCTGTCCAACCAGAGACAGTGTGTTACCTGTCCAACCAGAGACAGCGTGTTACCTGTCCAACCAGAGACAGCGTGTTACCTGTCCAACCAGAGACAGTATGTTACCTGTCCAACCAGAGACAGTATGTTACCTGTCCAACCAGAGACAGTGTGTTACCTGTCCAACCAGAGACAGCGTGTTACCTGTCCAAACAGAGACAGCGTGTTACCTGTCCAACCAGAGACAGCGTGTTACCTGTCCAACCAGAGACAGCGTGTTACCTGTCCAACCAGAGACAGCGTGTTACCTGTCCAACCAGAGACAGCATGTTACCTGTCCAACCAGAGACAGCGTGTTACCTGTCCAACCAGAGACAGCATGTTACCTGTCCAACCAGAGACAGCATGTTACCTGTCCAACCAGAGACAGCGTGTTACCTGTCCAACCAGAGACAGCGCGTTACCTGTCCAACCAGAGACAGCGTGTTACCTGTCCAACCAGAGACAGCGTGTTACCTGTCCAACCAGAGACAGTATGTTACCTGTCCAACCAGAGACAGCGTGTTACCTGTCCAACCAGAGACAGCGTGTTACCTGTCCAACCAGAGACAGCGTGTTACCTGTCCAACCAGAGACAGCGTGTTACCTGTCCAACCAGAGACAGAGACAGCGTGTTACCTGTCCAAACAGAGACAGCGTGTTACCTGTCCAACCAGAGACAGTATGTTACCTGTCCAAACAGAGACAGCATGTTACCTGTCCAACCAGAGACAGCGTGTTACCTGTCCAACCAGAGACAGCGTGTTACCTGTCCAACCAGAGACAGCGTGTTACCTGTCCAACCAGAGACAGCATGTTACCTGTCCAACCAGAGACAGCGTGTTACCTGTCCAACCAGAGACAGCGCGTTACCTGTCCAACCAGAGACAGCGCGTTACCTGTCCAACCACAGACAGAGACAGCGTGTTACCTGTCCAAACAGAGACAGCGTGTTACCTGTCCAACCAGAGACAGCATGTTACCTGTCCAACCAGAGACAGAGACAGCGTGTTACCTGTCCAACCAGAGACAGCACGTTACCTGTCCAACCAGAGACAGCGTGTTACCTGTCCAACCAGAGACAGCGTGTTACCTGTCCAACCAGAGACAGCGTGTTACCTGTCCAACCAGAGACAGCGTGTTACCTGTCCAACCAGAGACAGCGTGTTACCTGTCCAACCAGAGACAGCGTGTTACCTGTCCAACCAGAGACAGAGACAGCGTGTTACCTGTCCAAACAGAGACAGCGTGTTACCTGTCCAACCAGAGACAGTATGTTACCTGTCCAACCAGAGACAGCGTGTTACCTGTCCAACCAGAGACAGCGTGTTACCTGTCCAACCAGAGACAGCGTGTTACCTGTCCAACCAGAGACAGCGTGTTACCTGTCCAACCAGAGACAGAGACAGCGTGTTACCTGTCCAAACAGAGACAGCGTGTTACCTGTCCAACCTGAGACAGCATGTTACCTGTCCAACCAGAGACAGCGTGTTACCTGTCCAACCAGAGACAGCGTGTTACCTGTCCAACCAGAGACAGCGTGTTACCTGTCCAACCAGAGACAGAGACAGCGTGTTACCTGTCCAAACAGAGACAGCGTGTTACCTGTCCAACCAGAGACAGTATGTTACCTGTCCAACCAGAGAGAGCGTGTTACCTGTCCAACCAGAGACAGCGTGTTACCTGTCCAACCAGAGACAGCGTGTTACCTGTCCAACCAGAGACAGCATGTTACCTGTCCAACCAGAGACAGCGTGTTACCTGTCCAACCAGAGACAGCGTGTTACCTGTCCAACCAGAGACAGTAACATCCTGTCTGTTACACTGTCGTGAAGGACACCTATACTTCAGTCCCACGTGTCTAATCGCTGCACGGTTCACCTTCTACCTGCAGACAGAAGCTCATATGTGTGAAGCTTGTAGTTCAAACTGAAGCTGCTGCATCAAACCTGGACGAACTAACTGACACTGACCAGTTACACCAAGCAGAACCTTCTGATATGACAACAACAGACCCTGGTCCCCCCAAACTGAGACAGGTCAAACAGAATGTCTCCAGCTGTGAGACCAGACTTCTGTCCAACCAGACGAGAAACACTGAACAAGGAATCAGAGCAGCAAAGAAGTTCCACTCTGAGTCACTTAAGAGTATTAAACCACCTGAAGTCCATGACAGGACCCTGCTGGACCCCCTGCAGTCTGCATACAGGACTAACAGGTCAGTGGATGATGCGGTCAGTCAACATGGGGCTGCATTACATCCTCCAACACGTCCACACTGCAGAGACGTCCACCAGGATGCTGTTTACTGACTTCAGCTCAGCTTTTAACACCATCCTCCCAGATGTCCTCCAGTCCAAACTGTCCCAGCCTCCACCTACAGACAGGAAGTGGTGCAGCTTGGTCCTCTGGTGCAGTCAAAACTTCTACGCAACCATTATCAAGTCCATCCTCCTCCAATCCATCACAGTCTGCTTTGATTAAACAAACAAACTGGACAGAAAGAGGCTGCAGAGGACTATAAAGTCCAAAGAAAGGATCACTGGAGCTAATCTGCCCTCCATCCAGGACCTGGACTCCTCCATCCAGGACCTGGACTCCTCCCTCCAGGACCTGGACTCCTCCAGAGGTAAAGGACAGACAGCATCAGCAGGGACCTTCTCACCAGGATCTCACCTCTTCTCTGCCCTCAGGACGGAGCTACAGATCACTGTAGACCAGAACCACCAGACCCAAGACCAGGTTCTTCCTCCAGACCGTCTCCATGTTGAACAAACACCTTCATGAAGAAATAACTTCTTCTCTCATGAAATAATTAGATTTTATCTGTATAAACAGACACGATGCTGCTGAATGTCTCTGCTGTCTGTCTTCTATGTCTCTTTATATTTGCATGTCTTTAAGGACAAAAACTAACCAGACCCAGAGACAAAGCCCTGGTGTGTAACCTACTTGGATTCTAGTTCTGAAACCCCTGTGAACCATCAATCTTGGTTCCTGATCACACATTTCTGTGTCTTCCCAGCTCAGCTTTGGTGACACGTTCCAACACACTACCAAGTCGAAGAACTCTGAAGAATTCGCGACTTGTTTGTAAGAAAGATGATGTTCATGTTTGTATCATGTGCCTGAGAGCCATCATGAACTACCAGGTAACAAATACAATCTAGAACAGTTTGTGTTGAGCTTGTTTGTAGATTCAAACACACTGAAATATCTTCTGATTCTTCATCTTCCTTAGTATGGCTTCAATATGGTGATGTCTCATCCTCATGCTGTCAATGAAATTGCTCTCAGCCTGAACAACAGGAACCCCAGGTACTAAAACAGAACCTTGTACTACACAGACTATAATCTCAACAGATGACCAACGGTTGTGTTGTGACTCCTCATCAGGACAAAGGCCCTTGTTCTGGAGCTGCTAGCAGCGGTGTGTTTGGTCAGAGGAGGACATGAAATCATCCTGTCGGCATTTGACAACTTTAAAACTGTAAACAGTAACATCACACTGATTAAGATCAGCAGATAACTGACTTTTAAAAGATGATTTCATTCATTCATAGACTCGTCTGTTGCAGGTTTGCAATGAGTCAATGCGTTTTGAAAAACTGATGGAACATTTTAAAAATGAAGACGACAACATAGACTTCTTGGTAATTTTATTTCAAGAATTTACTTTCATCCAGTACGACATCGTTGTTCACAGCATGTTTTTTGTTGTCATGGAAACTGTTGACAGGTGGCCTGCATGCAGTTCATCAATATTGTGGTGCACTCAGTGGAAGACATGAATTTTAGAGTCCATCTACAGTATGACTTCACCAAACTCAACCTGGAGGAACACCTGGAGGTAACAAAGCAACCAATCACAATAGAGCTCTCCACGTCACGTGACTCTCTGAGCGCATGTGTCACACTGGCACGCATGAACGTCATCAAAATGAACGGTACCGGCTGGGATTTTACTCCGTTAGTGTTTACTTCCAATTTAAAATAGAATTATTAAATATTTTATATAGAAATGAAAAAGGTGATATACCTCCGACCCTTACCGCCCCCCGGGATATCCCAGATGCTGCTTGATCTACAGGACCTTTTACCAGCAATCCATAGTGTTAAATTTATGTCTCAATATCTGACTGTTAATTGATTATTGCTTTTAAAAAAATAAATGACATCTTCGTCTGTTCCTCAGTGTGATCACAAGACATGTAAACAGCATCACGCAGACATCATGATGATTACTAGTGATGTTTACTTGTTGCTGTGAGCAACAAGACAGAAAAATCCACTCCCAAATAATTGCAGGAAGTCTGCTAAGAATCGTAATAAAATCATTTAAAATAAATACCATACAGAGTTGAGGAAACGTTGGTTTATGTACCTGATATGAAGTGGTCGCCACAGCTTCATTTTACCTGATTGTTAGTGCATTTCATGGCAATGATTTGAGAATCCTCTAAAACGCTCTTTCCTTATCTCGTCTGCATCTGTTATGGTATCCTGGGACACGACAGGTCTGCAACAATGACGCTTATTTGATTTGAACTGTTGCATGCTGGGAGAAGTGACGTCAACTCCTGGAGCTCCATACAGACACAGAATCACATGATGGTTGTTTCAACCCATTAACAGATTTAGTCACTGAAATTGTAAAACTAAAGAAACTCTGAACTCACGTCAACAGAAACAGGAAACAAATATACCACATATTTGACCTAATTTCTTGCTTATTATACTTTTATTCCTCAACCCTCTTGACATCCATCACACTGTGTTTTACTCCTCTACACACCTTCTCATCTATCTTATTGCAGAAATTAAAGAACACAGAGAGCGACAGGCTACAGGTTCAGATCCAGGCATACCTGGACAATGTTTTTGATGTGGGGACACTGCTGGAGGATGCAGAGACTAAAACTGCAGCTCTGGAGAGAGTGGAAGAACTGGAAGAGAGCCTAGCCACGGTAAGATGAAAAGTGGAGACATGATCAGGATTTCGTTTTTTAATATATATGGTAGGGGTATGGTGTTCATTTTAGGACATCCACAGACCAAAGACATACAACTTCCTACTTCAGCCAAAACAGCCTCAGATGTAAAATCAAAAAGCATCAGATCTCAGGAAAACATCAGACTGGACATTCAACAGATATTCTGCAGCTCCGCCCCTCTCTATACCTGAGTGTCCAACACAGGATCTTAGGTCTGATGATACAATTACAAAATTGATCATCAACCTTCAGCCCAAAGAGGTCTGGTACCAGGTACATTTATGAACCACCCTGTGTTTGAACATGGTGTTCATTATGGACAACCATGATTAGCACAGAAGTCCAATAACAAAACACTGCTCAGATTCAGATTAGGGAGGCCGTTCATCCGAACCCCCCCTCCCCCCAAACCCCCCCCATGTAGCTCTGTCATTGCCCACGTGAGGACTAAAGTCCTCTCAAAGACATGACAGAATCCCAACATGTGGTCAATCTGGAAAGCAAATTAAAATAAAGGGCTACTTTATTTCAAATACTTGCATATAAAGGTACAATGGTGACATTAACTTCTAACTATATTTACAATGCACTTGGTTAAAGATGCATTCCTTTTTACTGCATTTTATTTATTTCAAATTTATTTATTAAGCGCCAGTTCATAACAAAGTCATTTTAATCTGCTTTACAGAAAAATCAACCAATTAATAATAAAACATTTTCTATCTAATGAACCAGCTGATTGGGTTGAATCCTCCATCCTGACAGGGGGCCAACCTTTGTGGGAGAAATAGCCCCTCTCCTACCAACAGAGATTTTAAGGGTATAAGGTTTTCGCTAATTTTGAAAGAGACTATTCTAATGCTTGTTAAAAAATGGTTCTGTTTGGGTAAAAGGGAAAACCTAAATATAGTTGCAATGTATAATGTGGGTAGTGTAAGACACTGGGAGGTTTTAGATTGTTTTAAATCAATGGAAATATGGTAGAAATAGTGACCCTGTCTATTCCATAAGGGATCCTGTAACTAAACAAACATTCTAATATAGATGATATTAAAAGATGCTTCAAAAAGTTTTATGAAACATAATATGCAAACAACCAAAGGTAGATAACAACAAAATGGAAGAATTTTCAGTTAAACTACGAGTACTAATAAAAATATCAAAATGAAACATTAGCATTAGCAATAACAACAAAGGAGATCAGTGCTGTCATAAGTAGATGGAAAATAAATAAATCCCCTGGCCTGAATAAATACACAACACATTGGTATAAGTGCCTAAGAGAGATTCTGACACCTGTATTAGGGGTCTTATTAAAAAAAGAGATTCCAGTTTCCTGGAGGGAATAAACAATATCAGTTAGCTATACCAAAATCAGGAAAAGACAAATCCGTATGCACTAATTACAGGCCAGTAAAAGTATTCAACCTAGACTATAAATTGTTCACTTCCATTTTAGCTCAAGGAATCAATACAATGTTGCCACAGATTATAAATACAGCTCAAATAGGTTTCATCCAGATTTGACAAACACAAAATAATATTAGAACCGTTACAGATTGACAGATTGATAGCTCTTTCTCGATTCTGTGGGTGGTGGTGCATGGCCGTTCTTAGTTGGTGGAGCGATTTGTCTGGTTAATTCCGATAACGAACGAGACTCCGGCATGCTAACTAGTTACGCGGCCCCGTGCGGTCGGCGTCCAACTTCTTAGAGGGACAAGTGGCGTTCAGCCACACGAGATTGAGCAATAACAGGTCTGTGATGCCCTTAGATGTCCGGGGCTGCACGCGCGCCACACTGAGTGGATCAGCATGTGTCTTCTCTGAGAAGTGTGGACAACCCGTTGAACTCCACTCATGATAGGATTGGAGGACAGCAATTATTTCCCATGAATGAGTAATTCCCAGTAAGTGTGGGTCATAAGCTCACGTTGTTTAAGTTTGTGTGTTTTTGTTTACAAAATTAAAAATCAATAAAAAGAAAATGATTAAAAAAAAAACAGATAATAAAAGACACCCTAACCCTAAAAGAAATCATTTTAAACAGCCCTTGTATTTCATCTGAAAACAAAGGACTAGCCATGAGCTCCCGGTCAGGTTGTAGAGTTCTGCCCAGCCCGACCTGCATGGTAGCAGAAATACCAGATCTAAAGGAGTCTCAGCTCAAACTCAACGTCTGCGCAATCTCTTCAGGCAAAGTTAGTCACATGGAGCTATGAAGCTGATGTTAGGTTCTAAACTTTACAAATTGTCTCGGCTATAATGCCATAACTCCTGATTTAGAAAGTCCTAAATGAAGTTAGCATCTTGATTATGAAATGAAGACTTTCATCCTGAGGCAATCTTCAGACGCTCGCAGTCAGAACAGTGAGACTTAATGAACACAAACACAAAGTGGAGCCTCTAAAACAAGATCCCAAATAGTCCAAAGCCATCTTTCATGTGATGTCTCTGACCTTAGATGTCGGAGCGTCTGCTAGACGTGGAAAACGAAGCAATGCTGAAGATTGTGGAACTGGAGAAACAGCTGATGCAGACCAATAAGGAGCTGGACCAACTCCGGGTCAGTCATCTTAACCGGGAAAACAAACATTTCTCCATAGAAACAGATGCATGTGTTTGATAGTGTTACAGAAAAGCTGTATTTGGTATCAGGTTTGACATTTTCCTAAGCTCACACAATATTTTCACCTCTTCACCTATGCAGGAAGTGTACGCCAGTACCAATTCTCAGGTGCACACCTTGCGACGAATAGTTCGTGAAAAGGACCAGACTATTCGACGCCAGAGTCGTCTGGAGCGTCAGGCTCAGGAGACCCAGCAGACTGGAGGAAGTCCAGCTTCTCAGCCTCAGAGAGGAGAGGGAGACGGGGGTGTGGCTGACTCCGCCTCTCCCTCACCTCCACTATGTCCTAATCTGTCTCCCAGGTAAGGTAGACCACCTGAAGGGGAACAAAGCAGAAATCTATTGGGGGCGGGTTATTATCTTTGATCTTAAACCATCTGTATTTCAAATCACATAAATGGCTGTTGTACTTGTATATACCTAAACTGTAATTAATATCCTCAGCCCTGAAACTGTAGCCTATCACAGCATGGGACTTGGGATGGGTGGTGCACCAGGCATGCAAGCCCCACCCCCTCCTCCTCCTCCACCTCCACCAATGTCAGGAACAGGTTAGTCTTTCCTTACTATAGTGCTACTTTCAGGATCTAACATTGTAACTCTGAAAGCACTACAGTTAGAATACTACTTTTAAATACTGAAAGTACTACTAGGAAGAGCTATGAGTACCCTTTTTAAAACTTCTCCCAATAAACAGAATTATTCTCTTTGGTCCTCAGTGTCCAATGGGACATACCCTGCACCACCTCTTGCCCCTCCTCCACCACCCCCTCCACCCCCCCCACCCTGTCGCACCAGTGAACTCTCATCTGTCCCTATGCCCCCTCCTCCTCCTCCTGTGGCCCCACCTCTGCCAGGTACAGGGGCGTCACCTACAGTCATCTTTAACTCCGGGCTTGCAGGTGAGATACTGCATCGGTCTCATTTCCGCTGTTTGGTCAATGAGACCCACCTTTCAGCTAGTTGCCATGGTGACAGTAACATATAATTTGTTGTGATGCTAACAAATTGTCCTTCTACCTTTCTGCTGACAGAGGGTCCTCTGAAGTTATTCTGTATGTTGACCTTTTTACTCCACGTAATTTCACACAGCATGCTTCATCCCTCTATCACCTGACACCTGGAATCCAGACACATCTGATTCCAGTTTTCATGTTCATTCATCTGTCTGTTAAGACTGAAGATACAGTGGGGCAAAAAAGTATTTAGTCAGCCACCAATTGTGTAAGTTCTCCCACTTAAAAAGATCAGAGAGGCCTGTAATTTTCATCATAGGTATACCTCAACTATGAGAGACAAAATGAGGAAAAAAAAATCCAGAAAATCACATTGTCTGATTTTTAAAGAATTTATTTGCAAATTATGGTGGAAAATAAGTATTTGGTCAATAACAAAAGTTAATCTCAATACTTTGTTATATAGCCTTTGTTGGCAATGACAGAGGTCAAACGTTTTCTGTAAGTCTTCACAAGGTTTTCACACACTGTTGCTGGTATTTTGGCCCATTCCTCCATGCAGATCTCCTCTAGAGCAGTGATGTTTTGGGGCTGACGCTGGGCAACACGGACTTTCAACTCCCTCCAGAGATTTTCTATGGGGTTGAGATCTGGAGACTGGCTAGGCCACTCCAGGACCTTGAAATGCTTCTTACGAAGCCACTCCTTCGTTGCCCGGGCGGTGTGTTTGGGATCATTGTCATGCTGAAAGACCCAGCCACGTCTCATTTTCAATGCCCTTGCTGATGGAAGG
>SSNP01000604.1:0-15729 GCA_006937955.1 Pachypanchax playfairii
TAGACTGATTTCAGACTGCAGGTCTTAGACTGAGTTCAGACTGCAGGTCTTAGACTGAGTTCAGACTGCAGGTCTTAGACTACGTTCAGACTGCAGGTCTTAGACTGAGTTCAGACTGCAGGTATTAGACTGAGTTCAGACTGCAGGTCTTAGAGTGAGTTCGGACTGCAGGTCTTAGACTGCGTTCAGACTGCAGGTCTTAGACTGAGTTCAGACTGCAGGTCTTAGATTACGTTCAGACTGCAGGTCTTAGACTGAGTTCAGACTGCAGGTCTTAGACTGAGTTCAGACTGCAGGTCTTAGACTGAGTTCAGACTGCAGGTCTTAGACTGAGTTCAGACTGCAGGTCTTAGACTGAGTTCAGACTGCAGGTCTTAGATTACATTCAGACTGCAGGTCTTAGACTGAGTTCAGACTGCAGGTCTTAGACTGAGTTCAGACTGCAGGTCTTAGACTGAGTTCAGACTGCAGGTCTTAGACTGAGTTCAGACTGCAGGTCTTAGATTACATTCAGACTACAGGTCTTAGACTACGTTCAGACTGCAGGTCTTAGACTGAGTTCAGACTGCAGGTCTTAGACTACGTTCAGACTGCAGGTCTTACACCGAGTTCAGACTGCAGGTCTTAGACTGCGTTCAGACTGCAGGTCTTAGACTGAGTTCAGACTGCAGGTCTTAGACTGAGTTCAGACTGCAGGTCTTAGATTACATTCAGACTGCAGGTCTTAGACTGCGTTCAGACTGCAGGTCTTAGACTGAGTTCAGACTGCAGGTCTTAGACTGCGTTCAGACTGCTGGTCTTAGACTGAGTTCAGACTGCAGGTCTTAGACTACGTTCAGACTGCAGGTCTTAGACTGAGTTCAGACTGCAGGTCTTAGACTACGTTCAGACTGCAGGTCTTAGATTACGTTCAGACTGCAGGTCTTAGACTGAGTTCAGACTGCAGGTCTTAGACTTTATTCAGACTGCAGGTCTTAGACTACGTTCAGACTGCAGGTCTTAGACTGAATTCAGACTGCAGGTCTTAGACTGCGTTCAGACTGCAGGTCTTAGACTGAGTTCAGACTGCAGGTCTTAGATTACGTTCAGACTGCAGGTCTTAGACTGAGTTCAGACTGCAGGTCTTAGACTGAGTTCAGACTGCAGGTCTTAGACTGAGTTCAGACTGCAGGTCTTAGACTACGTTCAGACTGCAGGTCTTACACCGAGTTCAGACTGCAGGTCTTAGACTGCGTTCAGACTGCAGGTCTTAGACTGATTTCAGACTGCAGGTCTTAGATTACGTTCAGACTGCAGGTCTTAGACTGAGTTCAGACTGCAGGTCTTAGATTACGTTCAGACTGCAGGTCTTAGACTGAGTTCAGACTGCAGGTCTTAGACTACGTTCAGACTGCAGGTCTTAGATTACGTTCAGACTGCAGGTCTTAGACTGAGTTCAGACTGCAGGTCTTAGACTGAGTTCAGACTGCAGGTCTTAGACTGCGTTCAGACTGCAGGTCTTACACTGAGTTCAGACTGCAGGTCTTAGACTGCGTTCAGACTGCAGGTCTTAGACTGCGTTCAGACTGCAGGTCTTAGACTGAGTTCAGACTGCAGGTCTTAGACTGAGTTCAGACTGCAGGTCTTAGACTACGTTCAGACTGCAGGTCTTACACCGAGTTCAGACTGCAGGTCTTAGACTGCGTTCAGACTGCAGGTCTTAGACTGAGTTCAGACTGCAGGTCTTAGACTGAGTTCAGACTGCAGGTCTTAGACTGAGTTCAGACTGCAGGTCTTAGACTGAGTTCAGACTGCAGGTCTTAGACTACGTTCAGACTGCAGGTCTTAGACTGAGTTCAGACTGCAGGTCTTAGACTGCGTTCAGACTGCAGGTCTTAGACTGAGTTCAGACTGCAGGTCTTAGACTACGTTCAGACTGCAGGTCTTAGACTGCGTTCAGACTGCAGGTCTTACACTGAGTTCAGACTGCAGGTCTTGGATTACGTTCGGACTGCAGGTCTTGGATTACGTTCGGACTGCAGGTCTTAGACTTTATTCAGACTGCAGGTCTTAGATTACGTTCAGACTGCAGGTCTTAGACTGAGTTCAGACTGCAGGTCTTAGACTGCGTTCAGACTGCAGGTCTTAGACTGAGTTCAGACTGCAGGTCTTAGACTACGTTCAGACTGCAGGTATTAGACTGCGTTCAGCTGCAGGTCTTAGACTACGTTCAGACTGCAGGTCTTAGACTGAGTTCAGACTGCAGGTCTTAGACTACGTTCAGACTGCAGGTCTTACACCGAGTTCAGACTGCAGGTCTTAGATTACGTTCAGACTGCAGTCTTAGACTGAGTTCAGACTGCAGGTCTTAGACTGAGTTCAGACTGCAGGTCTTAGACTGATTTCAGACTGCAGGTCTTAGATTACGTTCAGACTGCAGGTCTTAGACTGAGTTCAGACTGCAGGTCTTAGACTACGTTCAGACTGCAGGTCTTAGACTGAGTTCAGACTGCAGGTCTTAGACTGATTTCAGACTGCAGGTCTTAGACTACGTTCAGACTGCAGGTCTTAGACTGAGTTCAGACTGCAGGTCTACGTTCAGACTGCAGGTCTTAGACTGAGTTCAGACTGCAGGTCTTAGATTACGTTCAGACTGCAGGTCTTAGACTGAGTTCAGACTGCAGGTCTTAGACTACGTTCAGACTGCAGGTCTTAGACTGAGTTCAGACTGCTGGTCTTAGACTGAGTTCAGACTGCAGGTCTTAGCCTGAGTTCAGACTGCAGGTCTTAGACTACGTTCAGACTGCAGGTCTTAGACTGCGTTCAGACTGCAGGTCGTAGACTACGTTCAGACTGCAGGTCTTAGAATGAGTTCAGACTGCAGGTCTTAGACTACGTTCAGACTGCAGGTCTTACACCGAGTTCAGACTGCAGGTCTTGGATTACGTTCAGACTGCAGGTCTTAGACTGCGTTCAGACTGCAGGTCTTAGAATGAGTTCAGACTGCAGGTCTTAGACTACGTTCAGACTGCAGGTCTTACACCGAGTTCAGACTGCAGGTCTTAGACTGCGTTCAGACTGCAGGTCTTACACTGAGTTCAGACTGCAGGTCTTGGATTACGTTCGGACTGCAGGTCTTAGACTGCGTTCAGACTGCAGGTCTTAGACTGAGTTCAGACTGCAGGTCTTAGACTGCGTTCAGACTGCTGGTCTTAGACTGAGTTCAGACTGCAGGTCTTAGACTGCGTTCAGACTGCAGGTCTTAGACTGCGTTCAGACTGCAGGTCTTAGACTACGTTCAGACTGCAGGTCTTAGACTGAGTTCAGACTGCAGGTCTTAGACTACGTTCAGACTGCAGGTCTTACACCGAGTTCAGACTGCAGGTCTTAGACTGCGTTCAGACTGCAGGTCTTAGACTGAGTTCAGACTGCAGGTCTTAGACTACGTTCAGACTGCAGGTCTTAGACTGAGTTCAGACTGCAGGTCTTAGACTGCGTTCAGACTGCAGGTCTTAGACTGATTTCAGACTGCAGGTCTTAGATTACGTTCAGACTGCAGGTCTTAGAATACGTTCAGACTGCAGGTCTTAGACGGAGTTCAGACTGCAGGTCTTAGACTACGTTCAGACTGCAGGTCTTAGACTGAGTTCAGACTGCAGGTCTTAGACTGATTTCAGACTGCAGGTCTTAGACTGAGTTCAGACTGCAGGTCTTAGGCTGCGTTCAGACTGCAGGTCTTACACTGAGTTCAGACTGCAGGTCTTAGACTACGTTCAGACTGCAGGTCTTAGACTGAGTTCAGACTGCAGGTCTTAGATTACGTTCAGACTGCAGGTCTTAGACTGAGTTCAGACTGCAGGTCTTAGACTGATTTCAGACTGCAGGTCTTAGACTGAGTTCAGACGGCAGGTCTTACACTGAGTTCAACTGCAGGTCTTAGACTACGTTCAGACTGCAGGTCTTAGACTGAGTTCAGACTGCTGGTCTTAGACTGAGTTCAGACTGCAGGTCTTAGACTGCGTTCAGACTGCAGGTCTTAGACTGAGTTCAGACTGCAGGTCTTAGACTACGTTCAGACTGCAGGTCTTAGACTACGTTCAGACTGCAGGTCTTAGACTGAGTTCAGACTGCAGGTCTTAGACTGAGTTCAGACTGCAGGTCTTAGACTGAGTTCAGACTGCAGGTCTTAGACTACGTTCAGACTGCAGGTCTTACACCGAGTTCAGACTGCAGGTCTTAGACTGAGTTCAGACTGCAGGTCTTAGACTGAGTTCAGACTGCAGGTCTTAGACTGAGTTCAGACTGCAGGTCTTAGACTACGTTCAGACTGCAGGTCTTAGACTACGTTCAGACTGCAGGTCTTAGACTGAGTTCAGACTGCAGGTCTTAGACTACGTTCAGACTGCAGGTCTTACACCGAGTTCAGACTGCAGGTCTTAGACTGCGTTCAGACTGCAGGTCTTAGACTGATTTCAGACTGCACGTCTTAGATTACGTTCAGACTGCAGGTCTTAGACTGAGTTCAGACTGCAGGTCTTAGACTACGTTCAGACTGCAGGTCTTAGACTGAGTTCAGACTGCAGGTCTTAGACTACGTTCAGACTGCAGGTCTTAGACTGAGTTCAGACTGCAGGTCTTAGACTGAGTTCAGACTGCAGGTCTTAGACTACGTTCAGACTGCAGGTCTTAGATTACGTTCAGACTGCAGGTCTTAGACTACGTTCAGACTGCAGGTCTTAGACTTTATTCAGACTGCAGGTCTTAGATTACGTTCAGACTGCAGGTCTTAGACTGAATTCAGACTGCAGGTCTTAGACTGCGTTCAGACTGCAGGTCTTAGACTGAGTTCAGACTGCAGGTCTTAGATTACATTCAGACTGCAGGTCTTAGACTGATTTCTGTCTGCAGGTCTTAGACTGAGTTCAGACTGCAGGTCTTAGACTGAGTTCAGACTGCAGGTCTTAGATTACGTTCAGACTGCAGGTCTTAGATTGAGTTCAGACTGCAGGTCTTAGATTACGTTCAGACTGCAGGTCTTAGACTGAGTTCAGACTGCAGGTCTTAGATTACGTTCAGACTGCAGGTCTTAGACTGAGTTCAGACTGCAGGTCTTAGACTACGTTCAGACTGCAGGTCTTAGATGACGTTCAGACTCCAGGTCTTACACTGAGTTCAGACTGCAGGTCTTAGACTGCGTTCAGACTGCAGGTCTTAGACTGATTTCAGACTGCAGGTCTTAGACTGAGTTCAGACTGCAGGTCTTAGACTGAGTTCGGACTGCAGGTCTTAGACTGCGTTCAGACTGCAGGTCTTAGACTGAGTTCAGACTGCAGGTCTTAGACTGCGTTCAGACTGCAGGTCTTAGACTACGTTCAGACTGCAGGTCTTAGACTGCGTTCAGACTGCAGGTCTTAGACTGCGTTCAGACTGCAGGTCTTAGACTGAGTTCAGACTGCAGGTCTTAGACTACGTTCAGACTGCAGGTCTTAGATTACGTTCAGACTGCAGGTCTTAGACTACGTTCAGACTGCAGGTCTTAGACTGAGTTCAGACTGCAGGTCTTAGATTACGTTCAGACTGCAGGTCTTAGACTGAGTTCAGACTGCAGGTCTTAGACTACGTTCAGACTGCAGGTCTTACACTGAGTTCAGACTGCAGGTCTTAGACTGAGTTCAGACTGCAGGTCTTAGACTGAGTTCAGACTGCAGGTCTTAGACTACGTTCAGACTGCAGGTCTTAGAGTGAGTTCAGACTGCAGGTCTTAGACTGCGTTCAGACTGCAGGTATTACACTGAGTTCAGACTGCAGGTCTTAGATTACGTTCGGACTGCAGGTCTTAGACTGAGTTCAGACTGCAGGTCTTAGACTGCGTTCAGACTGCAGGTCTTAGACTGAGTTCAGACTGCAGGTCTTAGACTGAGTTCAGACTGCAGGTCTTAGATTACATTCAGACTGCAGGTCTTAGACTGCGTTCAGACTGCAGGTCTTAGACTGAGTTCAGACTGCAGGTCTTAGACTGCGTTCAGACTGCAGGTCTTAGACTGAGTTCAGACTGCAGGTCTTAGACTGCGTTCAGACTGCAGGTCTTAGACTGCGTTCAGACTGCAGGTCTTACACTGAGTTCAGACTGCAGGTCTTGGATTACGTTCGGACTGCAGGTCTTAGACTTTATTCAGACTGCAGGTCTTAGATTACGTTCAGACTGCAGGTCTTAGACTGAGTTCAGACTGCAGGTCTTAGACTGAGTTCAGACTGCAGGTCTTAGACTGAGTTCAGACTGCAGGTCTTAGACTGAGTTCAGACTGCAGGTCTTAGATTACGTTCAGACTGCAGGTCTTACACCGAGTTCAGACTGCAGGTCTTAGACTGATTTCAGACTGCAAGTCTTAGACTGAGTTCAGACTGCAGGGCTTAGACTGAGTTCAGACTGCAGGTCTTAGACTGAGTTCAGACTGCAGGTCTTAGACTGAGTTCAGACTGCAGGTCTTAGACTACGTTCAGACTGCAGGTCTTACACCGAGTTCAGACTGCAGGTCTTAGATTACGTTCAGACTGCAGGTCTTAGAGTGAGTTCGGACTGCAGGTCTTAGACTGCGTTCAGACTGCAGGTCTTAGACTGAGTTCAGACTGCAGGTCTTAGACTGAGTTCAGACTGCAGGTCTTAGACTGAGTTCAGACTGCAGGTCTTAGACTGCGTTCAGACTGCAGGTCTTAGACTGAGTTCAGACTGCAGGTCTTAGACTGAGTTCAGACTGCAGGTCTTAGACTACGTTCAGACTGCAGGTCTTAGAGTGAGTTCAGACTGCAGGTCTTAGACTGCGTTCAGACTGCAGGTCTTAGACTGAGTTCAGACTGCAGGTCTTAGATTACGTTCAGACTGCAGGTCTTAGACTGAGTTCAGACTGCAGGTCTTAGACTGAGTTCAGACTGCAGGTCTTAGACTGAGTTCAGACTGCAGGTCTTAGACTGAGTTCAGACTGCAGGTCTTAGACTGAGTTCAGACTGCAGGTCTTAGACTGATTTCAGACTGCAGGTCTTACACTGAGTTCAGACTGCAGGTCTTGGATTACGTTCGGACTGCAGGTCTTAGACTGCGTTCAGACTGCAGGTCTTAGACTGAGTTCAGACTGCAGGTCTTAGACTGAGTTCAGACTGCAGGTCTTAGACTACGTTCAGACTGCAGGTCTTAGACTGAGTTCAGACTGCAGGTCTTAGACTGAGTTCAGACTGCAGGTCTTAGACTGATTTCAGACTGCAGGTCTTAGACTACGTTCAGACTGCAGGTCTTAGACTGAGTTCAGACTGCAGGTCTTAGACTACGTTCAGACTGCAGGTCTTACACCGAGTTCAGACTGCAGGTCTTAGACTGAGTTCAGACTGCAGGTCTTAGACTGATTTCAGACTGCAGGTCTTAGACTGAGTTCAGACTGCAGGTCTTAGACTGAGTTCAGACTGCAGGTCTTAGACTACGTTCAGACTGCAGGTCTTAGACTGCGTTCAGACTGCAGGTCTTAGACTGAGTTCAGACTGCAGGTCTTAGACTGAGTTCAGACTGCAGGTCTTAGACTGAGTTCAGACTGCAGGTCTTAGACTGATTTCAGACTGCAGGTCTTAGACTACGTTCAGACTGCAGGTCTTAGACTGAGTTCAGACTGCAGGTCTTAGACTACGTTCAGACTGCAGGTCTTAGACTGAGTTCAGACTGCAGGTCTTAGACTGAGTTCAGACTGCAGGTCTTAGACTACGTTCAGACTGCAGGTCTTAGACTGAGTTCAGACTGCAGGTCTTAGACTGATTTCAGACTGCAGGTCTTAGACTGAGTTCAGACTGCAGGTCTTAGACTGAGTTCAGACTGCAGGTCTTAGACTGATTTCAGACTGCAGGTCTTAGACTGAGTTCAGACTGCAGGTCTTAGACTGATTTCAGACTGCAGGTCTTAGACTACGTTCAGACTGCAGGTCTTAGAATGAGTTCAGACTGCAGGTCTTAGACTACGTTCAGACTGCAGGTCTTACACCGAGTTCAGACTGCAGGTCTTAGACTGATTTCAGACTGCAGGTCTTAGACTGAGTTCAGACTGCAGGTCTTAGACTGAGTTCAGACTGCAGGTCTTAGACTGAGTTCAGACTGCAGGTCTTAGACTGAGTTCAGACTGCAGGTCTTAGACTGAGTTCAGACTGCAGGTCTTAGACTGAGTTCAGACTGCAGGTCTTAGACTACGTTCAGACTGCAGGTCTTACACCGAGTTCAGACTGCAGGTCTTAGACTGCGTTCAGACTGCAGGTCTTAGACTGATTTCAGACTGCAGGTCTTAGACTGCGTTCAGACTGCAGGTCTTACACTGAGTTCAGACTGCAGGTCTTGGATTACGTTCGGACTGCAGGTCTTAGACTGTGTTCAGACTGCAGGTCTTAGACTGAGTTCAGACTGCAGGTCTTAGACTACGTTCAGACTGCAGGTCTTACACCGAGTTCAGACTGCAGGTCTTAGACTGATTTCAGACTGCAGGTCTTAGACTGAGTTCAGACTGCAGGTCTTAGACTGAGTTCAGACTGCAGGTCTTAGACTGAGTTCAGACTGCAGGTCTTAGATTACGTTCAGACTGCAGGTCTTAGACTGAGTTCAGACTGCAGGTCTTAGACTACGTTCAGACTGCAGGTCTTAGACTGAGTTCAGACTGCAGGTCTTAGACTGATTTCAGACTGCAGGTCTTAGACTGAGTTCAGACTGCAGGTCTTAGACTGATTTCAGACTGCAGGTCTTAGACTGAGTTCAGACTGCAGGTCTTAGACTGAGTTCAGACTGCAGGTCTTAGACTACGTTCAGACTGCAGGTCTTAGACTGAGTTCAGACTGCAGGTCTTAGACTGAGTTCAGACTGCAGGTCTTAGACTACGTTCAGACTGCAGGTCTTAGACTGAGTTCAGACTGCAGGCCTTAGACTGATTTCAGACTGCAGGTCTGAGACTGAGTTCAGACTGCAGGTCTTAGACTGAGTTCAGACTGCAGGTCTTAGACTGAGTTCAGACTGCAGGTCTTAGACTACGTTCAGACTGCAGGTCTTAGACTGCGTTCAGACTGCAGGTCTTACACTGAGTTCAGACTGCAGGTCTTGGATTACGTTCGGACTGCAGGTCTTAGACTGCGTTCAGACTGCAGGTCTTAGACTGAGTTCAGACTGCAGGTCTTAGACTGATTTCAGACTGCAGGTCTTAGACTGAGTTCAGACTGCAGGTCTTAGACTGATTTCAGACTGCAGGTCTTAGACTACGTTCAGACTGCAGGTCTTAGACTGAGTTCAGACTGCAGGTCTTAGACTGAGTTCAGACTGCAGGTCTTAGACTGAGTTCAGACTGCAGGTCTTAGACTGAGTTCAGACTGCAGGTCTTAGACTGATTTCAGACTGCAGGTCTTAGACTGAGTTCAGACTGCAGGTCTTAGACTACGTTCAGACTGCAGGTCTTAGACTACGTTCAGACTGCAGGCCTTACACTGAGTTCAGACTGCAGGTCTTGGATTACGTTCGGACTGCAGGTCTTAGACTGCCTTCAGACTGCAGGTCTTAGACTGTGTACAGACTGCAGGTCTTAGACTACGTTCAGACTGCAGGTCTTACACCGAGTTCAGACTGCAGGTCTTAGACTGATTTCAGACTGCAGGTCTTAGACTGAGTTCAGACTGCAGGTCTTAGACTACGTTCAGACTGCAGGTCTTAGACTGAGTTCAGACTGCAGGTCTTAGACTGATTTCAGACTGCAGGTCTTAGACTACGTTCAGACTGCAGGTCTTAGAATGAGTTCAGACTGCAGGTCTTAGACTACGTTCAGACTGCAGGTCTTACACCGAGTTCAGACTGCAGGTCTTAGACTGATTTCAGACTGCAGGTCTTAGACTGAGTTCAGACTGCAGGTCTTAGACTGAGTTCAGACTGCAGGTCTTAGACTGAGTTCAGACTGCAGGTCTTAGACTGACGTTCAGACTGCAGGTCTTACACTGAGTTCAGACTGCAGGTCTTGGATTACGTTCGGACTGCAGGTCTTACACCGAGTTCAGACTGCAGGTCTTAGACTGCGTTCAGACTGCAGGTCTTAGACTGAGTTCAGACTGCAGGTCTTAGACTACGTTCAGACTGCAGGTCTTACACTGAGTTCAGACTGCAGGTCTTAGACTGAGTTCAGACTGCAGGTCTTAGACTGAGTTCAGACTGCAGGTCTTAGACTGAGTTCAGACTGCAGGTCTTAGACTGAGTTCAGACTGCAGGTCTTGATACTCAATTCTGATTTTTTGTGAAATCTGATCTTTTTTCATGGTCGTTCATATTGCCAGTGAAATGCGACCTTAATGTGACTTGCTGTTTGAACAGAATGTGTCTTAAATGTGTGACGCATGCGCAGTAGAGGGAACAGTGCCTTCATGTATTTAGCTCAGAGACTTTTTATTTTTCTTTGGTATTGGAGCCAGGTTCGCTTAAACCAGCACTCTGCCATTTCTTTTGAAATGTTTTCAAAAACCATGTGGTTCCGATAACACCCCTAGAGTTTGGTCTGAACAGAGCTGTCTCCCCAAATATTAATTAACTCAGACACTTTGGTTTCTCTCCAGTGACTGTTCACCACGTCGTCTGCTGTTACTGTTGTTTACTTATTGGTCCCACGTCCTCGATGCAGAATAGTCACGTATGTAACATATTGATGACGTACAGGTCGGATGGAAGCGAACTGGGGGTTCAGACTGAAGTCGCATGCCAAAAGATCAGATACATATCAGATTTAGGACCACATGCTGAAGTGTCTTGGGTCCATTTGAAAAAATCTGATCTGTGTCGTTCAGACTGTCATAAAAAAAATCAGTTACAAGTCACATGGGGCAAAAAAAATGGGATTTGGGTCACTTCAGCCTGCAGTCTGAACGTAGCCTTATTACCTAATGTAATGCGTGTTATATGATGCTGGTGTGTGTTCAGTGCTCCCATCAGTAGTGTGATTCATCAGTGTTTAGACGACGATGACAGATGGATTCAAAAATACACTCACACAGTGACACAAACAGGTCAGATGTCATTCTTCTAGTGAAGTGTCCAGATTTTAGCAGCAGGATGCCGTAGACAACACTAGATTCCTGCTAAATTGTAGTTAACTGATTAATGTTAAAAGGGCTCAGTTTCCCCCTAAAGTAGTGAATTAGATAAGGACTGGGACGATTTGTCTAAGACACAGATATATTTTATTACAAACAGTAGCACACGTTTATTAATACTATGGGACTTCAGCACTTCTATATAGTACATGTACATATTACAGTGAATATGTCATAATGAAAGCTGATAATAATCTTACCCCCATCTTTCCTTCTGTTTACAATGTGAACAACACGGGTGTTTAGCAAAACCCGCCCATCATTGTCAGCTGTGTTACCAGGCAACCAGAGAGACGAGGCTAATCACCCAGGCAAGCAGGGGTTGTTCTTAAGAGCTGAAAGATGGAAGAGGAACTAGAAGTTGTGTTTGCACTGAGCCACAAGGAGAAAAAAATCCCCTTTAAATCCTAATAAAGAGAATAAAGAAAGATGTTAACGGTCCAGAGTCTGTTTTATGTCTTCATACGTCTTTTAGAGGTCATCCAGGAAGGAAACGTCTCCAGTGAGTTCATTATGATGATCTAATTGTAAAGGTGCTTTATTTATAAATTATATGTTTTTCTTATTTCTTATTCTTATTAAACATAAAACCCTGTATTGTGTGTGTTAGAGTAGTTTCATGTTGGGAAGTTAATGTCATCATAAATGTGTTTGAAATGTAAAAGTGATGAAAGAGAAGCAGCGTTCGGTTCTTCTGGGCAAAGGGGAGATGGGGAGGCCTTCATTCTCTTGATTTTTTTTTCTCTTTTGGGGTTTCGTTTGTTCTTTATTTTCTTAGAAAAAGGAAACAAACCTTCATGTTGTGTTTGAGGCTGAGGCTCACAGGATGGACATAAATTCTTTGGATGGACAGAGACTGTGGCTGTGTCCAAATTCAGGGTCTGCATACTTCGAAGGCCGGATTTGTCGGCCGGTTACGTCACAGCGGCGCGACTAGGCCTGTCCCGATTTGAAGACGCCTTCGAATGCGGCTGAAGAATCCAGCCTTTTTTCCCCGATTTGAAGGCTGGGTCTGGTGTATCCTTCGCTGGTCAACACATCAGAGCATTCATTGCGGGTCAATCGGGACATTTTTTTGTAAGTGATGGCGGACAGTGAAGCGAGAGCTGCACCCAGAGATGATTGGATTTACAAGCTTAAAACTGTTAGATTTATGGTGCGTTCACACCGGCCACTTTGTCAACGTCAAGCAACGCTGATAACGCTCCAAATTTGACGTTTGAAGTTGAAGCTCATAACGCCTGCCAGTCAGAGCGCATAGGCGTTAAAGCTCGTAAAGCCTGATCGAAAAAGAGCGCGAAGGCGGGGCTTCCTTTGTTATGGGATGTTCAGAGCTATTGCGGATCATATTGAGACAGTGGCTTGGATTTATTTACTTCATAGATCTAGACAACGTCAACGTCGGGTGCATCAGCGTTTGTGGATACACCCCATTCTTCAGATGTGTTCTGAGTTTGGTGAGTTTAACTATTTGCTCCAGGAGCGTTTGGATGAGGTTCATTTATCTTCCATTTTGGCTGATCCCGCTTCTTTCCGGCTACGTGCTGTGACGTCTTACGTCACTACGATGAGACGCTCTGATTGGTTGACATGCCACTTCAAGAGCGTTAAGAGCGTCAAAAGTTCAGCTAGCTGAACTTTGAGCTTTTCTAGCTTTTCAAGCGTCAACGTCTGAAACGCTAGAAAAGCTTGAAAAGTTGCCGCTCATAACGCTCACAAAGAGCTGCAGAGCCGTTGACGTCTGTCTGATGCACCGGTTGCGCCGGTGTGAACGCACCATTAGGACTTTGGTCATTTATATAAAATATTCATAAGTTATTTTAGTCTGAAATGTTACAGTAAAAGTGCTTGTATTGCGGTCTCGGCTCGTATGGCAGGTCCCGTAAGCAGCTCCGTTCTTTTTTTTTTTTTTTTTATTGCAACAGAGTTTTATATCTTTTAGGGACAAAAGAAAAGACAGCTGTTTTTATAAAGCTCATGGCTGAGATGGATCACCTTTTTACTGGTGTAAAGTGTTCAACTGTTGTAACATGGACCCCCATTCAGGCCAAAAAGAAGAAAAAGTTGTCTATTATCAAAATAAATGTGTAAAATCAAAAAGTAATTAACTTTAACATCTATATTTACAACTTTTTGTTCAACATATATGTAATATCCTTGTAAATAAGAGGCCAGACAGTTTTTGAGGCATTGTGTAACTACTTAACCATCAGCACAAAATTTAATCTTTCTTCTTTCTTACTACATACTTACTACTGTCATTTAGCAGACGCTTTTATCCAAAGCGACTTACATTGAGAGAACATACAAGCAAGAAATCAAAGAGAAGGAAACAATATAAGGAGGCGGACTGTTTGGAGTCCAGTTTAATTCCGACGCTGATACATCAAGTGTATCAATTTATTTATTTTTTTTGTAGAGATAAACTCCCAAATCGCTATCATAAATCATAAATTAATTCCACATTAAGACTGAAAGTGTTCTTTAAAGAGGTGAGTCTTAAGTCTGCTCTTAAAAGTAGCTGCAGACTCTGAGGATCGGACCGAGTTTTGTAGGTCATTCCACCATCGGGGGACAACAGAGGAGAAGAGTTTGGAACATGATCTCATGCCACGTTGTGGTGGAAGCGCTAGGCGTCTTTCAGCGGCTGAGCGTAGCTGACGCGTGGGAATGTAGGTTTGGATGAAGGAGTGAAGGTAAGTAGGAGCTGTGTGTGTTAGAGTCTGGTAAGCCAGAAGCAGAGCTTTGTATTTGATGCGTGCTGCAACTGGAAGCCACTGCAGGGAGATGAGCAGCGGAGTGACATGAGCCCTCTTGGGCTGGTTGAAGACCAAACGTGCTGCTGCGTTCTGAATCATCTGCAGAGGTTTAACCGAGGACGCCGGAAGACCGGCCAGCAAAGAGTTGCAGTAGTCGATGCGGGACAAGACCAGGGCCTGGACCAGAAGCTGTGTGGTGTGGTCTGTGAGGAAGGCTCTGATTTTCCTGATGTTGTAAAGAGCGAATCGACACGAGCGAGCTACGGAGTTAACCTGCTCCTTGAAGGACAGCTGGTTGTCCAGTATGACACCAAGGTTTCTGGTGGAGGTTTTGGGGAACAGCGTGATGGAGCCAAGCTGCACGCTTATCTGAGGAGGTAAGGAGTTACTGGCAGGACAGACAATGAGGTCAGTTTTGGACAGATTAAGCTGAAGGTGGCGATCCCTCATCCACGCCGAGATATCTGAGAGGCAAGCAGATATCCGCATTGAGACGGAGGTATCGTCTGGAGGGAAGGAGAGGAGGAGCAAAAAAAGCAAAAGCAAAAAAAAAAAAAAGTGTCTGCCTCTTTCTGTTATTTAGTAATCTGCAGAACAAAAGAGGAACTTTGATGAAAATCTACACGTTTCAGGACTAAAAGCTGAGATAAAGCGTCTTGTATAAAGAGGTTTTTCAAGCAGATCAGTGACTTTGATGTAAATATTTCATGTTTCAATGATTCATGCAACATCTGGGGCGGCTGTGGCTCAGTGGTTAGAGCGGTTGTCCTCCAACTTCCACCGCCACATGTCGAAGTGTCCTTGGGCAAGACACTGAACCCCATGTCTGCGTATCAGGTTGTGTGAGTGTTAGCCCCTACCCTCGCCCGTGTGAATGGGTGAATGACAAAAAAAAACAAACTGTAGTGGGGGTCGTAGGACCTAATTAAAGCGCTATACAAGTGCACACCATCTGAACTATATTTTACTACTGTGAAAGTAAAAAAACAACAATGATAAAGTACTTTTGATAGTTTATTTTATGTCTAAAAAGAGTCATTTATAGACAATTTCAACATTTGAATAAAATATAAGAAAAAAAGCAGCAAATTTCTGATTCAGATACTGTGTGCTTGTGTGTGTACGTGTTTTTGCGCATGTGCACACATGAATGCACGACTTAGTCAATTTGTTCCCCCCCAACAGCCATTCCTTTGTTTATGAACACTTACCGTGTGTTTTATGTGATGAATCCTTCATTATTTTGCTCCCTGCTGCCTTCAGAAGATCCTAACAACAACAACAACAACAAACTTTATTTATAAAGCGCTTTTCAAACACAGTTTATCAAAGTGCTTTACAGATTTAAAATGACCCCACAACCCCCCCTTTAAAAACCAAAAATAAAATAAAACCTCCGTCCCAACCCAACCCATCGACCATACACACACACACACACACACACACACACACACTTAAAAGCTACAAAGACAGCGGGCTGAGCACAGATGACCCAGGAAATGCCATCATAGGAGCCATCTGCATCGGTAGCAGCAGATCAGCAGCAGCCACCAAGGCACCGACCCCGTGCGCCCAGAGGAGGGAGGGCTGGTACGCCCACCTCCATCCAAGCACTACCTGGGGGGCACCCAGGCAGAGGTCTGCACGGGACTGATTTCCCCTCCCGCTCCCGCTCACACCCGCAAGTTTCTAGCCCGCTCCCGCCCGCCCCCGCAGATATATATATTTCGTCCCGCTCCCGCCTGCAGATGTTATGATATGTCCTGCTCCCGCCCCGCTAAAATCCTGCATTTTTCCCCAAGTGTTCGTTGTGCGCTACTATTCTGCCCTGCCAGAGATTACCTCACAATGTGTGC
>SSNP01000606.1:0-15601 GCA_006937955.1 Pachypanchax playfairii
GTTACTTTACACTGTCCAGATAAGGAGTTTGGCCCCTTGTCACTGGCTTTAACCTCCATCTCAAATATTTTTACATCTTCATAATTGATCATTTCTTTCACTCTGATTTCTCCAGTTTCTGGATTCAAGTTAAACATATTCTGTGTTCTCTCTGATGTGTACAAACTGTAAGAATAAACAACATCAGAGTTGGAGCCTTCATCTAAATCTGTAGCATTCAGTTTGATCACTAAACTACCAATCGGAGAGTTCTCCATCACGTCTACAACGTATTTGTCTTTGTCAAACGAAGGGGCGTTGTCATTCACATCAAGCACGCGAACAATGATGCTGGCTGTACCTGTGCGCGTGGGCACTCCACCGTCCACAGCAGTGAGAATGAGGTTATGAACAGCCTGCTGCTCTCGGTCCAGAGCTGTTTTCAGAACCAAATCCGCAAACTTGGTCCCATCTCGTCCGGTTTGAATTTCAATAGAGAATTGATCGCTTGCGCTCAGGTGGTAATTTTTCACGGAATTCGTTCCAACATCCGGGTCTGCGGCATTATTCAGTGAGAATCTCTCTCCAACGGGAGTTGATTCCGAAATGTCCAAGTGCATCGTTCCTCGTCTGAAATGAGGGGCGTTATCGTTGATGTCTGTTATTTCAACCTCGATATTAAACATACGAACAGGGTTTTCAATCGTTGCGTCTAATTTAAGGAAACAAGGGGAACTTGTTTTCGACGGGCACAAAAACTCTCTGTCTATCCTCTCAGAAATAAAAAGCTCTCCGGTGTCTCTGTTGATGTCGAGATATTTTTTATTTGCTACAACATCCACGCGCATCTTCCTTGTTTTCAGAGTCTTCACTTCTAATCCCAAATCAGCAGCCAGATTCGCAACGACAGATCCCTCCTCCATCTCTTCGGGTACAGAATAATGCGTGACTGTAAATACCGAGTTCATCATGGCAAAAAGACAGAGAAATAAAAACACGTACCATGTCAGGCAAAGTTCTCTGACAGATTGCGTCATCGTGCAGCTTCACAGCTGGAATATCAAACACCAGGATTTACTATATTTTATGCGGAAAATAAAAACGTAGAAGTATCACAGACGTTGAATTTCAAGGAATGGATTGCTATAAATTCCACAGCTGTCGCCCCTCCTCAAAGCAGTTATCGCGATAACAATGATCTCCTTCGGGAATGTGGTTTGGTTTTTTAGTGGAACTGCTGCAAAAAGAAGCGACTGAATTTGTTCAGATTTTTAAATCCCTAAAGACAAAGTTATCAGCTGTTTTAAATGATGGCAATTCCGTTCAACAAATCTGAAATAAAAAATCGTATGACGTGATCATTTTGAAGGTTGAACGTTGACGCACTTAGTTTTTTTTTATTGTTATGACAATATTTTACTTGTATCTTTCAAGTATGATACATGTAAATGAAAAATGTTATTGTTTGTTTTTAACCTACTCTTCACTGTCCGTCTGACATTACTTTTACGCACGAGCTGACCTGTGCGTAAAAGCCGCGCAGAGCGAGATGGATCAACACATGTCTGTAAGTGTAGGAAAGGATACGTTTATGTTAATTACTACTCAGTTATCAAATGAATCTGTTATAATCTGCTTGTGTATTTTTATTTGAAATAGTTTGCTGGAAAATTCTCATTAAAATTGTTAATAAATACAATAAAGTATGATTGCAAGAAAAGAACAGAAATTGCATTTTAAATTTAAAAAAAGTTGAGAATGAAAAATAGCTTCCACTATCGTATTTACAGTTTCGTGGTCCAGCTGTTGACTGATGTTCCACTTAAAAAGTTTTACTTTTATTATAAGGTGTTTCATACATATAGAAAAGTGCTTGAAAAACAAGTAGGAACAGAAAAGAGTGGCTTTAAAGTAGGAGTGACTGAGTGAGTTCAGGGTGTCACTGTTAATAAAAACTTTAGATTCTTTCTGGCGATCACCATATTAACTTATTAATCTGATGAAGTAGAGAAAATAGCATTGAAGCTTGTGCATTAACACCAAAACATCAAACTTCAAAACTGAATGTAGGGATTCTATGTTTTCTAATATAAACTGGAGATTATTTGTTGTTGCGCAAAACAATAAAACGTAGTAAGAATCTCCATTAAGGATAACAACCAAACTGCTGCAGCAGACTTGATTTATGAAAAAAAGTAAGTTTTCTGATCACGTGTTTGTTTTCATGAAGAAGTAAATCCTCTGGAGTGTTTTAAAAATTCAGAATATCTTGTGTGAAGTTAGCTGTGTACTTTCACGTTGGAATGAAGTTCCTTGTTGAGCTGATGGAGACTGTTACTCTGTTGATCGAGATTATTTTAGTATTTTTATAAAAACAGATAAATGGAACATGTTCAATCAACTTAACTAGCTTAGAAAAAAAAAACATCACAAACCCCATCTGAGCTGAGAAAACACACGACAGAGTGGAAGACCAAATATAAACTGTGCTTTTTGTTTGTTTGTTCATGTTTTTGTTTTGACGTGATGGCTGTTGTGTGTTTATTTTTCAAATTTAAATTTAATTATTTGTACAAACAGCTTTTTGCACTTTTTGAGTTGAACAGGTTATTCCGATGAGCTCTCGCTCATCAATGTTGATGCACCTGAGATACGTATGTACTGTACCACAAATCAAGATGGGCAGCTTAATCTATGCTGAGCTGTAAATCAGAGTTGTTAAAATGTACAAACTGAGTGTAGACAGATTACCATGGAAACCTATACTAAACACTAAACCAGTTTTGGACTAATTTAGTCAAAGATCTTGATAAAATTGTCGTTAGGAAACACCCGCGTTAGACACGTGCTTTTTTGATGAGATGCCAGATTTTAAAAGTCTCACTGAAAAATAAAAAAAGAAGTTTATTTGGCCAAATATGTTACACACACAGGGAAAGAGATTACTGCATTTGACCTGATCCCTGAGGAGCTAAGGCCTGCCATCTACTGTGCCTGGGGGCAGTTTGGGGGTTCAGTATCTTGCCAAATGATACTTTGACGGCCTGAGATTGAACTGCTCACCTCCTGATCAGAGGATGACTTTTTTCCTATTAGGCTACAGCCACCCCTGAATTATGCATGTTGTTAGAAAGAAGTACTGAATTCTAATATCTAAAACAGTCATGCTTGATAAATAAAGTTCGTGAATCAAATAATTGACAAAATTGTAAAAATCATCATGTTAAAAGTTCGTTAGTACTGAATTTCAACAATAGTCTTTAAAGTTTCATCTTCTCAGACTTCAACAGAGTAAAATAGTTGATCATTATTCAATCAGTCATTATCGTTACTCATGTATCCTGTTCAGGGTCACATGGAACTGGTGTCTATCTCCAGCAGTCATTGTGTGAGAGGCGTGGTTACACCCTGGACAGGTCAGTGGTCCATCATAGTGACACATACAGATAAACTAGAAAAGCACTCTGAGAGCGCAGACCTCCATCAAGTGGACATATTAAAGAAAGTACTATGTCCGTATCCTTAAAAAAATTCCTTGAACCAGACAGTAATCAGGATCACCTCCAAAATCTAATCAGTTCTTCCTTGGGTCATTTCCGACCTTTACTGAAAATGTCATCAAAATCCATCCATTTGTTTTTGAGTTATCCTGCTAACAGACAGACAGACAGACCCTGATGAAGACATTACCTCTTTGGCGGAGGTAACAAGAACTCACAAACACCCAAGGCCAATTTAGAGCAAACATGTCTGTGGGAAGATGCTTCAGTCCCCAGAGAAAACCCAGACATGCACGGGAAGGACAAGCAAACTCCATGTAAAAAGGTCCCAGCATAGTTTCAAACCCAGGACCTTCTCACTGCAAGACAACAGTGCTACCAACTGCACCACCATCCAGCCAATTTCAGTCTCAATGAAAATAAATACTCATTTTCATCCGAACTCAGCTACGACTTTTTGCATTTTGAGCAACATAATTCTTATAAATTTAAGCATTTGCAGAAAGTTTGTTTGCATCACCAAAAAGATTAGCAGACATACTGAGGAGAACAACAATGGGTAAGGCATCATGTTGCCATGGAAACAAAAAGTTCAAAGGCTGATGAGAATGGGCTTTGTAAGTTTCCAGCTTCAGAGTTTGTGAAATTTGTTTTAAACTGCAAATAATGTACTGAATACGATAAGAACATCCATTAATCTAGGTCTGTTTATCTGAGAAAATAAAATATAAAAATTAAATAATTTAAATTGGATTTAGTTAATGATATATGAAATATGTAATGGAAGGGATACAGAACTACGAGAACTCCAATGTTATAAGTTCTAAAGAAATGCATGACTGTAAAAAACAAACAGATATATTTGAATTTGCCTTTAAAGTTTAAAGTTATTTGTAGCAACATTATTTATTCTGTAGAGATTTTCAGGCTCTTGTAAATGACCCTGTCTTGAAACTAGTAACTGTTTAGAATGAAAAGTTTGAGTATATTGGATAGTAGATTCAAACAAAATAAAAATACTTCTTCCATTGACATCAAAAGGTATAGTTTCATTTTGACAACTTGAATGAGGAATCTAAAGACCTGAAAGAGCCATTGTTTCAACACAATCACGCTCTCTTACTCTGTTTTAGTTTTAATGTTTATTTAGCTGTGTATTATACAACATTGTGCAGTCATATCTTTGGAATTAAGACAGAATTTTTGTCATTTGTTTTGTTGTTTGTTTGTTTTTCTGCCTTATATACTGCAATCAAATCATGAAGATAGATAACGGTCATATAACTTTTGATATGGAAGTTCTTGTCTTTATGAATGATAAGTCTATGTTGTTAATATTTCTATCACACAGCTTTTACTTTGGAGGAATCTTAATTCTTTTAAGGAAGAACAAGCTTTACTTTTAAAATTTGAAATTAAATATTAATACCGACATTGTGGTATGTTTAAATATTGAATACTTGAAGAATTCTTTGTTTTTTTTGTTTTTTTTCTTAAAAAGTGGAAACTGCAGAGTAACTGGTCTCTGAAAGTCCCGTCCCTCTTACCTAACACATGAAACATGATTAAAAACAAGATTAAAAACATAAACATGTATAAATAAGTAGGCCTATAAACGTTTAACAGAAGACGCAAAGACTCACAATGTTTCAGTTTGACTGCTATAATAAGGCTGTTTTACTGGATTTGAAATTGTAAAAAAAAATGATTTGAAGTGGATTTGTGAAAGTTTTCAGATATTCAGAAGAGAACAAAAACCTGAAGTGATAAAACTGCAATGTGAAAAATAAATCTTTTGGAGGGATTGTATCCATTAGGGATGTACAAAAAACTGCGTAGTTCAATTGATGATTATTAACTATCCATACCTGCAGAGTAGAAGCTGCAGAGTCGCTGGTCTCTGACAGTCCCGTCCCTCTGGGGATGCTGGACACGATGTACCTGGAGCCCTTTGGTACAGGCTGTCTGACCACCAGCTTTCCTTTCCTGGTCTCTGCTAGAAACAGACTGTACCAGTAGGCATCGTTGGAGACCAGAGTGGAGTCAGCGATGGTGGAGTTCCTCTCACTGATCACACTGTTCCTGCTGGGAGGAGCCGCTTTGCTGGCTTTGGGTTTCTGACACTTCAGCACGATGGTGACCAGTATGGTGATCAGCAGGAGAAACGACACCGAGCCCAGACCGATGACCAAATACAGGTTGATGTCTGAAAAGATGTCGTATTCCAGAGACATCTCAGTCATGTCAGAGTAGGCCTTATTAACAGCAGTCTCCACTGTCAGCAGCTTGATGGTGACTGTGGCAGACAGAGCCGGATCCCCGTTGTCCTTGGCAACAACAACCAGTCTGAGGTGGCGCGGGTCTTTGTAACTGAACATCCTCATGGTCCGGATCTCTCCGTTGTACTGGTCCAGACTGAACAAGGAAGCGTCAGTCACCTGGAGGAACTGGTAGGTGATCCGAGAGTTGTGCACAGAGTCCGTGTCCAGGGCGATCACCTTGGCAACCAGGGAGCCTTTATCCGTGGATCTGGGGATCTTTTCCTCCACCACTGAGCCGTGCGCTCTCCACGGAGACACGATGACTGGAGCGTTGTCATTTTGGTCCACAATAATGATGTGGACGCTCACGTTACTGCTGAGAGGAGGAGAACCAGAGTCTCTGGCCTCGATGTGGAAAAGAAACTCTGTCTCCATCTCATAGTCAAAAGTTTTCAGTGCGTAAAGATTCCCGTTCTCTGGATTGATGGAGAACAGCATGGACATGGAGGTGTTGGCGATCTCCTTCTCTATGATGAAATAAACTAGATACTGGTTTTCATGGAGGTCAGGGTCAAACGCAGTGAGTGAGCTGAGCAAGGCTCCGGGGGCGTTGTTCTCCATCACACGGATAGTATAAAAAGACTGAAGGAACTGAGGAACATTGTCATTAACATCCAGCAGCTCTAAAGTCATAGTTTCATTATCAGATAAAGGAGGAGAACCTCTGTCTGTCACTGTGAAAGTGATGTCATATTCTGGAACCTTCTCTCGGTCTAATGGTTCTGACACCACTAATTCATAATAATTATCAGACGACTCCCTCAGTTTGAAAGGCATGTTCTCTGGAACATGAAGATCAACCACTCCATTGTCACCTGAGTCTTTATCACTCACACTCACTACAGCTATCACTGTGTCTGTGGCAACATTTTCTTTCACTGGACTCTGAAATGATTTGATGGAAATTTCAGGATGATTATCGTTCATGTCCGTCACCTGGATCGTTACTTTACACTGTCCAGATAAGGAGTTTGGCCCCTTGTCACTGGCTTTAACCTCCATCTCAAATATTTTTACATCTTCATAATTGATCATTTCTTTCACTCTGATTTCTCCAGTTTCTGGATTCAAGTTAAACATATTCTGTGTTCTCTCTGATGTGTACAAACTGTAAGAATAAACAACATCAGAGTTGGAGCCTTCATCTAAATCTGTAGCATTCAGTTTGATCACTAAACTACCAATCGGAGAGTTCTCCATCACGTCTACAACGTATTTGTCTTTGTCAAACGAAGGGGCGTTGTCATTCACATCAAGCACGCGAACAATGATGCTGGCTGTACCTGTGCGCGTGGGCACTCCACCGTCCACAGCAGTGAGAATGAGGTTATGAACAGCCTGCTGCTCTCGGTCCAGAGCTGTTTTCAGAACCAAATCCGCAAACTTGGTCCCATCTCGTCCGGTTTGAATTTCAATAGAGAATTGATCGCTTGCGCTCAGGTGGTAATTTTTCACGGAATTCGTTCCAACATCCGGGTCTGCGGCATTATTCAGTGAGAATCTCTCTCCAACGGGAGTTGATTCCGAAATGTCCAAGTGCATCGTTCCTCGTCTGAAATGAGGGGCGTTATCGTTGATGTCTGTTATTTCAACCTCGATATTAAACATACGAACCGGGTTTTCAATCGTTGCGTCTAATTTAAGGAAACAATGCGATGTTGTCTTGAGAGGACAAAGAAACTCTCTGTCTATTCTTTCCAAAATAAACAGTTCCCCGGTGTCTTTGTTGATGTCGAGATATTTCTTGTTTCCCACCACGTCCACGCGCATTTTTCTTTTGCTCAGTGTCTTCACGTCTAACCCTAAATCAACTGCTAAATTTGCAACGACAGATCCCTCCTCCATCTCTTCTGGTACAGAATAATGCGTAACTGAAAATCCTGTGTCCATGATGGAGGAAAGAACAAGGAAAAGCGCGACACACGTAATCCAGGAAAAACGAAACCGTTGACGAGCCATTGAAGAGAATAAACGAATGTTTCTGCAACTCTGAAATGATTCCAGAATTGACCCGAGCGACTGTAGTCCAGATAAATGGCTCCCTCTCTTGCTATGAACACAGACGTGGGTATAATGTCTGCCTGAACCCAGCCTCAAGAAAGATGATGAAAATGATGACATCATCAGCAACTTGAATTTTTTGTGGAGAACAGCGACATAAAGTGTTATTTGTTGGACTTTTTCAACCGAAAATGATTTTGATCACCAAACATTTAAGAATAAAGTTGCAATTTTCTAAAAAGGTTAATATAAGGATAATCTAAAACATTTTAGAGCAATAATTCATATTTCTTTGTNCCAGTATGGTGATCAGCAGGAGAAACGACACCGAGCCCAGACCGATGACCAAATACAGGTTGATGTCTGAAAAGATGTCGTATTCCAGAGACATCTCAGTCATGTCAGAGTAGGCCTTATTAACAGCAGTCTCCACTGTCAGCAGCTTGATGGTGACTGTGGCAGACAGAGCAGGATCCCCGTTGTCCTTGGCAACAACAACCAGTCTGAGGTGGCGCGGGTCTTTGTAACTGAACATCCTCATGGTCCGGATCTCTCCGTTGTACTGGTCCAGACTGAACAAGGAAGCGTCAGTCACCTGGAGGAACTGGTAGGTGATCCGAGAGTTGTGCACAGAGTCCGTGTCCAGGGCAATCACCTTGGCAACCAGGGAGCCTTTATCCGTGGATCTGGGGATCTTTTCCTCCACCACTGAGCCGTGCGCTCTCCACGGAGACACGATGACTGGAGCGTTGTCATTTTGGTCCACAATAATGATGTGGACGCTCACGTTACTGCTGAGAGGAGGAGAACCAGAGTCTCTGGCCTCGATGTGGAAAAGAAACTCTGTCTCCATCTCATAGTCAAAAGTTTTCAGTGCGTAAAGATTCCCGTTCTCTGGATTGATGGAGAACAGCATGGACATGGAGGTGTTGGCGATCTCCTTCTCAATGATGAAATAAACTAGATACTGGTTTTCATGGAGGTCAGGGTCAAACGCAGTGAGTGAGCTGAGCAAGGCTCCGGGGGCGTTGTTCTCCATCACACGGATAGTATAAAAAGACTGAAGGAACTGAGGAACATTGTCATTAACATCCAGCAGCTCTAAAGTCATAGTTTCATTATCAGATAAAGGAGGAGAACCTCTGTCTGTCACTGTGAAAGTGATGTCATATTCTGGAACCTTCTCTCGGTCTAATGGTTCTGACACCACTAATTCATAATAATTATCAGACGACTCCCTCAGTTTGAAAGGCATGTTCTCTGGAACATGAAGATCAACCACTCCATTGTCACCTGAGTCTTTATCACTCACACTCACTACAGCTATCACTGTGTCTAACTCCATGTTTTCACTCACTGGACTCTGAAATGATTTAATTGAGATTTCTGGGTGGTTGTCGTTCATGTCTTCAACTAGAATCTTGATGCTACATTGTCCTGATAAACTGCTGGTTCCTTTGTCTGTTGCTATAACTTCCATATCATAAATCCTGAAATCCTCATAGTTCAACATTCCTTTAACTGTAATTTCTCCACTTTTTGGATTCAGATTAAATGTTTCCTGTGTTTTCTCGGGTGTATATAAACTATATGAATATGATATATCTGAATTTGATCCTTCATCCATGTCTGTTGCATTCAGATGAATAACAAGACTTCCAATTGGAGAATTTTCCAGTATGTTTACCTTGTAATTTGATTGGTTAAATGTAGGAGCGTTATCATTTGTGTCTAAAACACGTACAATAACACTGGCGGTACCAGAACGCGCAGGTGTTCCTCCATCTACTGCTGTTAGGATTAAATTATGAACCGACTGCTGCTCCCGATCTAAAGTTTTTACTAATATCAAATCAGCAAATTTTGACCCATCTCTCCCTGTTTGAACCTGAATATTAAAATATTCACTTTCGCTAAGAAGATATGTTTTTACTGAATTTGATCCAACATCAGGATCAACTGCGTTACTGAGAGAAAATCTCTCTCCTTTCGGGGTTGATTCAGATATATCTAAATGAATGGCGTCTCTACGGAACTGCGGGGCGTTGTCATTCATATCTAGAATTTCTACCTGTATGTTAAAAATTCTCAGTGGGTTTTCAAGAGTGATCTCCAGTTTAAGATAGCAGGACTCTGTAGATTTAAACGTACATAAATTTTCCCGATCAATCTTCTCCAGAACATACAGCTCCCCCGTCTCTTTGTTCACATCCAGATATTTCTTGTTAGCGATGATATCAACCCGCATCTTCCTCTGATTCAGGGTTTTAACATCCAGCCTGAGATCGGTCGCGAGGTTTGCGACCACTGATCCTTCTTTCATTTCCTCAGGTATCGAGTAATGGGTCACAGAGTGCGATATGTTGGAGAACAACGAGAAAATAAGCATAAAAGGCACAACGTACCTTTTCCAAGACACCATTGTTGGAACGGGACCCATTGTTATGCGCGTGGGCCTTTGCGCATCAGTCGCTCTTCATCACGTATCCGGTAAAATCAAACAAAAGTGTCAGAATCTTAATTCCCGTTGGACTGTGGAGAAGCGGACAGCCCAGTCTGCAGAATGTCGCGGTTTAAAGAGAAGCGCGTTTAGTCGCTGAGATGATTTCAGCACCGCGGAGCTGTTCGCTCGTTTCTCCTGTATCTCACCAGCAGCAGCAGCAGCCTGCAGTCAGACTGTTTGGAGGCTGGACTTTAAACAAACAAAACAGCGCCACCTTTTGCGTCTGCAACTTTACTGGCGCTTAATATGAGACTCCACGATTTTAAATAATTTGGTTTAAAAAATACTGAAAACTGCAACTATGAATTTCATATTCTTCCTCTGAATTTCATCCTTCTATAAATTCCAACACCTTTCTCGGTGTAATTATGCCAAAAATGCGATTTTTCACGTGCATTTCATGACTAGGCTATAACGTAAAAATGTTAAATACCATGTATTTCAAATGCTTGAAAAAAATATTTACCAAGAAGATTAATCACTTTTGTTTGTTTCATATTGTTCTGTTGATAACGTCTGTCGTTTGTGACATAAATGTATCGATCCAGGTGTAACCCCGCCTCTCGTCCAATGACCAGGGATAAAAAGAACCACCTAACCAAGACCCTGAACAGGACTCAGTCAATCCTGAAAAAGTCTGACCGACTGACAAAGTATTTTCAATAACATAACATAGATGTGAAAAAGAACATGCTAATTTATGAGGCTTTTGACTTTATTAAAATAAATCTTTTAGAAAAAGTGTGAATGTTAACAGAGTACACATCTAAATGCTGTAAAAAGAATGTACTGTTTCATAGAAAGCAACAAACTGTTTTAGAAAAATACCTGTAATGATACATATGTCTGTAAAAATTTCTGGTAAATCAAAATGTTATGATTAATACAACTTTTGTCAGCATGACTATGACCATGGAATTTAGCTGATATAATAAATTACAAAAACACCATCACTGCTCTGATTAATTATTCTGAAAAATTCTGAAGATGAAAAAATCATGTTTGAAAAATATCTACATTAAAAACCTCTAACAAAATTAAAAAGTGGCAACATGGGCAAATTAATGAACTTCCTAAGAGACAGAACGCAGCAGGTGAGGATGGTCATAACATCCAGCAACCGCACAATCAGCACTGGCGCCCCCCTGGGATGTGTCCTATGCCCCCTGATATTCTCTCTCTACACCAACAGCTGCTCTTCCAGTGATCCATCTGTTAAACTCCTGAAGTTTGCAGATGACACAACAGTCATCAGTCTCATCCAAGACACAGACAAGTCAGACAGGAAGTGGAACAGCTGGTGCAATCAAAACCATCTAGAGCTCAACACTCTAAAAACGGTTGAGATAACAGTGGACTTCAGGAGGAGCCTCCACCTCTGCCCCCAATTACCATACACAACCCACATGTAACTATAGTGGACACCTTCAGGTTGCTGGGAACTACCATCACCCAGGACCTGAAATGTACAGACAACATAGCATCGGTATCTAAAAATGTTCAGCAGCGGTTTTACTTTCTGCAGCAGCTCAAGAAGTTCAACCTGCCACAGGAGCTGCTGGTAAACTTCTACAGAGCCGTTATCAAGTTTGTCTTCTGCCAGTCCAACACAGTCTGGTTTGCTCTGCAACCAAACTAGAAAGTAAAAGAATGCAAAAAACTATAGTGAGAATAGTGGGGCTAATCTGCCCTCCATCCAGGACCTGCACTCTTCCAGAGTCAGGAAAAGAGCAGGAAGCATCAGCAGGGACCCCTCTCACCCAGGATCTCACCTCTTCTCTCCCCTCAGGTCTGCCCTACAGATCTCTGTATGCCAGGAACAGTTTTTTTTTCCCACCATGTTAAACAAACATGTTTAACTCTCCTAACAAGAAAATAACCTGTTCTATAATTAAAAATATTATGAACCTGCTCTGTACCACCTGACCTCAAACCACCAACTAGACTCATTGTGGTAACATGCTACTAATGTATCTTGTGTGTGTTCTATGACGTTTATGTCCAACAATGTCTATTGTCTTATATGTCTGTCTGCCTGTAAAAGGAAAAAAATGAGCTGGAACCAAATTCCTTGTGTGTTTAACATACTTGGCCAAAAAAATTTATTCTGATTCTGATGATTAATTTCTGTTTGTTTGTAATTTCTAGTCAGTTTATAAAAGAGGGTGTAACGGAACAATATGATAAAAATATCAAAACATACAAGTGACTATAAAAAACAATTAGAAAATAGTGTTGTATCGTGCATGATAATTGTTGAGGCAGATGGAACATGTGAATTATTTCACGAGGACATGAACATAAAGACTAAAAATTAACTATAACAAAACTTTTTTATTCAGAGGAAACGCTCAGAGCCAAGGTGAAAAAAATTAAAGGCCTGTACAGAAATTACAAAAATAAAAAAATAAATCATATTCAGTGAAATCCTACCTGCAGAGTAGAAGCTGCAGAGTCGCTGGTCTCTGACAGTCCCGTCCCTCTGGGGATGCTGGACACGATGTACCTGGAGCCCTTTGGTACAGGCTGTCTGACCACCAGCTTTCCTTTCCTGGTCTCTGCTAGAAACAGACTGTACCAGTAGGCATCGTTGGAGACCAGAGTGGAGTCAGCGATGGTGGAGTTCCTCTCACTGATCACACTGTTCCTGCTGGGAGGAGCCGCTTTGCTGGCTTTGGGTTTCTGACACTTCAGCACGATGGTGACCAGTATGGTGATCAGCAGGAGAAACGACACCGAGCCCAGACCGATGACCAAATACAGGTTGATGTCTGAAAAGATGTCGTATTCCAGAGACATCTCAGTCATGTCAGAGTAGGCCTTATTAACAGCAGTCTCCACTGTCAGCAGCTTGATGGTGACTGTAGCAGACAGAGCCGGATCCCCGTTGTCCTTGGCAACAACAACCAGTCTGAGATGGCGCGGGTCTTTGTAACTGAACATCCTCATGGTCCGGATCTCTCCGTTGTACTGGTCCAGACTGAACAAGGAAGCGTCAGTCACCTGGAGGAACTGGTAGGTGATCCGAGAGTTATGCACAGAGTCCGTGTCCAGGGCGATCACCTTGGCAACCAGGGAGCCTTTATCAGTGGATCTGGGGATCTTTTCCTCCACCACTGAGCCGTGCGCTCTCCACGGAGACACGATGACTGGAGCGTTGTCATTTTGGTCCACAATAATGATGTGGACGCTCACGTTACTGCTGAGAGGAGGAGAACCAGAGTCTCTGGCCTCGATGTGGAAAAGAAACTCTGTCTCCATCTCATAGTCAAAAGTTTTCAGTGCGTAAAGATTCCCGTTCTCTGGATTGATGGAGAACAGCATGGACATGGAGGTGTTGGCGATCTCCTTCTCTATGATGAAATAAACTAGATACTGGTTTTCATGGAGGTCAGGGTCAAACGCAGTGAGTGAGCTGAGCAAGGCTCCGGGGGCGTTGTTCTCCATCACACGGATAGTATAAAAAGACTGAAGGAACTGAGGAACATTGTCATTAACATCCAGCAGCTCTAAAGTCATAGTTTCATTATCAGATAAAGGAGGAGAACCTCTGTCTGTCACTGTGAAAGTGATGTCATATTCTGGAACCTTCTCTCGGTCTAATGGTTCTGACACCACTAATTCATAATAATTATCAGACGACTCCCTCAGTTTGAAAGGCATGTTCTCTGGAACATGAAGATCAACCACTCCATTGTCACCTGAGTCTTTATCACTCACACTCACTACAGCTATCACTGTGTCTAACTCCATGTTTTCACTCACTGGACTCTGAAATGATTTAATTGAGATTTCTGGGTGGTTGTCGTTCATGTCTTCAACTAGAATCTTGATGCTACATTGTCCTGATAAACTGCTGGTTCCTTTGTCTGTTGCTATAACTTCCATATCATAAATCCTGAAATCCTCATAGTTCAACATTCCTTTAACTGTAATTTCTCCACTTTTTGGATTCAGATTAAATGTTTCCTGTGTTTTCTCGGGTGTATATAAACTATATGAATATGATATATCTGAATTTGATCCTTCATCCATGTCTGTTGCATTCAGATGAATAACAAGACTTCCAATTGGAGAATTTTCCAGTATGTTTACGTTGTAATTTGATTGGTTAAATGTAGGAGCGTTATCATTTGTGTCTAAAACACGTACAATAACACTGGCGGTACCAGAACGCGCAGGTGTTCCTCCATCTACTGCTGTTAGGATTAAATTATGAACCGACTGCTGCTCCCGATCTAAAGTTTTTATTAATATCAAATCAGCAAATTTTGATCCTTCTCTTCCTGTTTGAACCTGAATTTTAAAATATTCACTTTCGCCAAGAAGATATGTTTTTACTGAATTTGATCCAACATCAGGATCAACTGCGTTACTGAGAGAAAATCTCTCTCCTTTCGGTGCTGATTCAGAAATGTCTAAGTTAATCACGTCTCTTCGAAAATGCGGGGCGTTGTCATTCATATCTAGAATTTCTACTTCTATATTAAAAATACGCACTGGGTTTTCTAGCGTTATCTCCAGTCTAAGATAGCAAGACGCTGAAGATTTAAATGGACATAAATTTTCTCGATCAATCTTCTCAACAATATACAGCTCCCCCGTCTCTTTGTTCACGTCCAGATATTTCTTGTTAGCGATGATATCAACCCGCATCTTCCTCTTTGTCAGCGTCGTAACGTCCAGCCTGAGATCAGTAGCGAGGTTTGCAACCACAGATCCTTCTTTCATCTCCTCAGGAATGGAGTAATGAGTCACTGAGGTTGATATGTAACGAACGAAGGTACAAAGAATTAAGAGCAGCACGTACCTTTGCACAGGCCCCCATGTTGAAACAGGATCCATTGTTTGGCTTTATTCGGGATGAAAGCACTTCAAATGATGGTGGATTAGATTCTTATAAACTGATTTCCCAACGTATTAATAAAAATCCGTAGATGTTCTTGAAAAAATAAAGAAATCCCCGGAAATTCCAAATATATCCCTTGTAGATTTTTGGATTATCACTTCAGCACCACGGAGCTGTCCAGTCTTTGTACGAACAGGGAGTGACGAAAACAAGCCCCTGTTGTTACGTTCAGAGACTCGAATTTAACAAATAAAACACTGCCACCATGCGGGTCTGAAAATCTAGAATTAAAGGTCTTTGCAAATAGGTTCCCATTTTTTAGGAGTTTAAAACGACATATAAAGAAATTAAACTTTTTGTTATGTTTTTAGAAAATAAGACATAGCAGTCTTCCGGTCTTTCGCATCTGCATGTTTGCACCGTGTTAGATGTGGGAGTACATAAAAGA
>SSNP01000607.1:3004-16008 GCA_006937955.1 Pachypanchax playfairii
CACCTCAAGAACAGAGCTACAATCAACCACCTCCTCTACATGGATGACCTCAAGCTGTATGCTAAGAGCGAACGGGACATTAATTCCCTGATCCACACCACCAGGATCTACAGCAATGACATTGGGATGTCATGCGGGCTTGAAAAATTTAGTAGGATGGTCACAAAGCGAGGCAAGGTAGTCCACACTGAAGGGGTCTCACTCCCAGAGGGAGCAATAGCAGACATTGAGGACAGTTACAAGTACCTGGGAATACCACAGGCAAATGGCAACCTCGAGCAGGCAACAAGGGAAGCAGCAACAGCCAAATACCTACAACAAGTGAGGCAAGTACTAGGCGGGTTCCATCCCAAATCCAGCACCCTGAGACTGTACGCATGCCGTAAGGAAGAAGGCAGAGGACTAATGAGCGTGAGAGCCACCATCCAGGATGAAACATCGAAGCTCCATAAATACATCCAGGACAAGGCCTCAACGGATGACATACTCAGTGAATGCCTGAGACAATGGCAAGATGAGGAAGTGCTGGAGGAGGAACCATCATGGGAGGACAAGCCCCTACATGGGATGTACCACCGGAACATACTGTAACTGAAGTGGCTGACCTCAAGAAATCCTACCAATGGCTGGAGAGGGCCGGCCTACAGGACACCACAGAGGCTGTCTGGTTCTCAGCAGCTGGTGTGTGGTGTTTGTGTTTTGGATGGACTAACCTTCTCATAGCAGGGCGTGGCAGCAGCTGATCAGTGGTTCCAGGTGCGGCTCATTACCCAGCCTTCTGTGGCTGGGTGTTTAAGGAGAGGAGGAACTGGAGACAGATGCCAGTTTGTTACGACACTTACAGTGGTAACGTGTGGCCTGAGCATAACTTTAGTAACTAGTGTACTTACCTGATCCTCTCCTTCCCGTCTCCTAGTCCTGGTCCTGAGCGCCTCCTTTGCACTGGCCGTCTGCCGCGCCGTCCGGAGGGCTTCTGGTTCCGTCGTGGTCCGGCACGACCTTCTCCTTCTCCCTGGTCCTGGTCTGTCTCTGGTCCTCCCTGGATCTCCCGCACCTGCGCTGGTCAGAGTGACAACATCGCTGTCACCCCTGCCTCATCTTCAAACCCGGAAACTACCATCGACTCTGGATTACTTTCACCATCATCATCTCCTGGGAAACTAACCACCACTGCTGGTTCCTCAGTCCTCCTCCACGCACTCCCTGCCTTCCCTGTGCTGTAAGTTCTGTGAGCACGTTCCCCACGCACCGCAGACAACACCTCAGTGCAAGTCATAATCAATCATCCACTAACCTGTTTCTGCTCCGCTGCCAGATCTCATCCCGAGCCGTTCCAGTCCCGGATCTCCTGCCTCTCGCACATTCTCCTGTATTGTCATTCCCTGTAAATATTAAACACTGTTTAACTTTTCAAAAGACTCCTGTGTGTTGGTCTGAAGTCTGGGTTCACATTAGAGTTCTCTACAAACCTCCAGGCATGACAGAGGCACTCATCCTGGCAGCACAGGAGCAGGCTCTAAGCACCAGAGCGGGCCCAGATCTACCACACCAGACAAGACCCAAGGTGTAGGCTGTGCAAAGAGTCATCTGAGACAATCCAGCACATAACAGCAGGGTGTAAAATGCTGGCAGGGAAAGCATACATGGAACGTCATAACCATGTGGCTGGCATAGTATACAGAAACATCTGTGCAGATTACGGGCTGGAAACCCCAAGGTCAAAGTGGGAAACACCTCCAAAGGTGTTGGAGAACGACCGAGCAAAGATCTTGTGGGACTTCCAGATCCAGACAGACAGGATGGTAATGGTGAACCAACCGGACATCGTGGTGGTTGATAAAGAGCAGAGGAAAGCAGACTGGGACAGGCTGAGAGTAGTTAGAGGGGCTTAGTTAATTTGCATATCTTTGGACTTGGGGGCGTGGCTAAGATGTGCACGCAGTAGTCGGCCTCTGCAAGAACTCCGGTGATATCAAGATTAAAACTAAATTCTGCCTTTTTTTTCCCCTTCAGCCTTCACTTGCATAACCTGTCTTTGTTTTGGAGAGAAGATCATCGTCTCTTCTTTAATTTTTTCTTTCTCTGCTTGGCTAAATACAAGGACTTTCCATCATGCCAAACAAAAGACACGCGAAAAGGCAAGCGGGGCAATCAGAGGCAGGTGAGACGAAGGAAATGGAGCTTGGTGGTGGAGAAGCCTCACCATCGGTGAGAGAGAAACTAATAGAAAAACTACTCGAATCGATGAACAAACGCTTCGAACTTCTGGAAGAGAAGCTTGAAGCTCTTACATTTAATCTGATGGCTCTCACTAAAAGAGTGGAAGACACGGAGAAACAAGGTTTCGACCACGAAGGCCGTATAAACATGCTTGGGCGAAAGCTGGAGGAAATGCAAAAGAACAGTGAAAGACTAACTACCAAGATCGATGACCTCGAAGAACGCTCAAGACGCAACAACATAAAGATTGTGGGAATACCGGAACAAGAAGAAAAGGGTAAACCGACGGAGTTTGTTACAAACCTGATATCGAAGCTGTTTGTGGCGGCGAGCTTCCCCAAACCAGTGATTGTGGATCGAGCGCACCGCGTCCCGTTGTCCAGAAACACTGACGGCAAACACCCTAGGAGTATCATCGCAAGAATACATTTCTACCAGGATAAACAGCTACTTCTTCGTCTGAGCCGGGAACAGGAGCTGATCTACAACGACCGACGCGTCTACATTTTCCCGGATTACACTGCAGAGGTATCGGCCCAAAGACGTGCCTTCCGAGAGGTAATGAACACGCTACGAGAGAAAAAGATCAAGTTCATATTGCGCTTTTTCCAGCTCGCCTGCATGTGGAGTTCAAGAACGAGGTTGAAAAGTTGAAAAGTTTTCATCTCTTCTACAGACACTGAGGCCTTCATAAAGAAAGACTTATGCACCTAATCAGCACTATTAATATTAGGCTAAAACTACAGATGCATAACAAGCAAAAGGCAGAATGACATTATCACTGTTAGAATTATTTCACTGGAGGATGCGGGTCGTTCCAACTGCCTAGCTGCTAACTTGTCTGGCAGCGGCCGCGGACTAATCAGCATGCGCCCTGCGCCTCTGTCTGGGTGTAGGGGAATGGGACTGGGGGGTGGGGGGGGTTTGGATGAAGTCTTGGGTTTGCAATGTGGTCTGTGTTACATTGCTATGGGGACTTCACTTGGGACTCCCACTGAGGTGGGATGAGGGATGGGGAAAATGGTGTATGTGTTTTTGTGTAGAGGTGAGAATGAGTTTTAGTGTGACTGAAGTGGAGAGAGATACTTCCCATTCACAACTTGGTTTTAAATTCCTGATAGCTCACATTCTATATGACAAGACAGAAATTTATCAACACTAATGTTCAATACAAAAATTAAGTTAATTTTATGGAACGTAAGGGGACTGGGCAGTAAGATGAAAAAGGAGAAGGTTTTTTTGCATTTAAACTCCTTAAAAGCAGATGTTTTATTTTTGCAAGAAACTCATTTACACAGGGATAACGTGCATAAACTGAAACCTAGCTGGATATCTCAGGCTTACCATGCACCATTTACCTCAAAGGCACGAGGTGTTGCCATTCTGTTTCATAAAAATGTTCCTTTTAGACTTACATCCAAGGTGACTGATTCCAGTGGAAGGTTTATATTATTAACTGGCCATATAACATCCTATCCAATAACATTTTTGAATATTTATGGACCTAATATTGATGATCCCTGTTTTTTTCATAAAATCTTTGAACTACTTCCGGATGATGGTTCTTCCCATATATATATTGGAGGAGACTTTAACTGCTACCTTGATTCTACTCTAGATAGGCTGTCGTCTAGACCCCCAGCAATTGTTAATTCACCGAAAAGGTTGTGTAACCTCATGAGGTCAAGGAATATCATTGATGTATGGAGAACAAAACATCCTGATAAAAGGGAATATTCATTCTACTCTCCTGTTCATAATTCTTATACTAGAATTGATTATCTCCTGGTGGAGGCTGCAGCCCTCCCTCATATTGCTAACCCTCAATATCATAGCAGAGTTATTTCAGATCACAGTCCAGTGAGTCTTCAAATCCAGATTAACATCCCCAAAGCTAGGCAGAAATGGAGATTTAACCCACAACTATTATTTTCTTCAGATTTCAAGACTTATATGAACAAAGTCATACATGATTTTTTAGAAATAAACGATAATGGAGAGGTTTCAGACTCAACCCTCTGGGAGGCTCTTAAAGCCACTATGAGAGGGTATATTATCTCGTTTGAAAGTGCTAAAGCAAGAGAAAAAATAAGAAGATGGAAAGAACTAGAAAAGGAAATCAAACAGAGGGAACAAATTCATGCAGATTCTTTATTGCAATCTGACTATAATAAGATCTTAAAATTAAAAAATGAATACTACTCTCTTCTCTATGAGGAGATATCTAAACTTCTATTAAGAAACAAGCAAAAGCATTTTGAAATATCAGATAAACCGCAAAAACTTATTTCAAGACAGCTTGAAGGAGAGCAAGCAAAAGCTGCTATATATAAGATTAGCTCAAAAACAGGGGAAACATGTACAAACCCAACGGATATTAATGATATCTTTAGAGATTTCTACCTTGAATTATATAAATGTAAGTCAGGGGCATCGGAAGATGACCTACACACATTTTTTTTGTCCACTAACCTTACCTCAACTCACCAAGAAGCAGAAAGATTCCCTAGATAATAGTGTTTCCATTTAAGAACTTATAAAAGCACTGAGGTCCTTTCCTGCAAACAAGAGCGCTGGGCCTGATGGATTTGGAGCAGAGTTCTACCAGGCTTTCAGGGAAAATTTGACCCCTATATTACTTAGAATGCTAAATGATTCCTTTATTAACATAAAGTTACCAAACTCATTATATGAGGCTCATATCTGTGTAATACCAAAAAAAGACAAAAATCTATTAGATCCAGCAAACTATAGGCCCATTTCATTGCTTAATTTAGATTATAAAATTCTGACCAAGGTTCTTGCCACACGATTAAATGAGCATATAACAACAATTATACATCAAGATCAGACCGGTTTTATCCCAGGCAGGCCCTCTTTTGGCAATGTAAGTAGGGTTAGCAAACTTATTATACTCGGATAACATGCAAAATAAAAAAGCTGCTGTTTTAACCCTTGATGCTCACAAAGCCTTTGATTCGATAGAATGGTCTTATTTATTTTACACCCTCAGGAAAATTTGGCTTTGGGGAAAACTTTATTAATTGGATTGAAATGATTAATTAAGCACCAGAATCATGTGTGATAACTAACAATACTATATCGAAAAGCTTTGAATTATATTGAGGTTGTCAGGTTCAGTGTTTGTGTGTGCTGTGTGTTCTGTGTCGGGTGAGTCTTCTCTCTGCAGTGAGGATCTACACTGGAGAGCGAGGCAGATTAACAACACCTGGTGGCGATCAGCGCTGATGAGGAGCAGGGTGCTACTTAAGCCAGAGGCAGACCTTCATTCATCGCCTGGTTGTTGACCTGAATGGTAGCTCCCGTGTACCAACTCTTTGTGATTATTACTAGTGATTCCGAGAAACGTTTCCGAGATTTGTGTGCTGTTTAGGAAGACTGTGGATCTTCTTGTGTGTGACTAATCGTGTTCTCTCCAGGATTATTCACCCTGTTCCTTGTGTTCCGAGGATTACTTCGTGTCCAGTGTCTGATCGCCTGGAACCTGTCTGTCTCCCTCCAGCCTCCTCACCCGACCTTGGACTCACCACCTCCCTGCACAGCACCGCACTGGACCTGCCCTCCCTTCAAGTTCAGCTACCTGCATCATCCCGTGAGTTCCCTTCACCAGTCCTTGCAAGATCACCTGAGCCTTTTAGTTTGGATCTGGAACTAACGAACATTTCTGTTACAGTGCTGAGACATCCCCTGACGCACCAGACCACCGAGCACATTCTCACTTTTGTACAGCACTGTAAATAAACCTTTCACTTTTGCACCTGAGTACTGTCTGTGTCTGAGTTCCTGCAATGTGGGTCACAAAACTAACTGAGCCCGTGACAGAGGTGTAAGACAGGGCGACTGCCTCTCTCCTTTGCTTTTTAATATAGCCCTAGAACCACTTGCAATTGGTCTCAGAATGCACCAGGATATAGAAGGAATACCAGTTGGCTCTTATTTCATTATATGCAGACGACATATTGCTTACACTTTCTAATCCATAAATAGGAATCCCACACCTCTTAAAATATACAGACTCTTATGGTGAACTGTCCGGTTATAAGATAAACTGGTCAAAAAGCGAGCTTATGGTTATAGGAGAAAGTCAAATAAATATCAAAGTGGTTGATGAATATATATCATACCTTGGGTTAAGATTATCAAAGAACTCTGAGTCACTGTTGAGACTGAATTTTTTAGAGGGTTTAGATAAACTTAGAAGATGTATTGATTATTGGAAGACCCTGCCACTCTCTATGCTGGGCAGAGGAAATGCCATCAAAATGATCTACCTCCCCAGGTTTATTTATCTGTGTCAAAATTTGCCAGTAATCATTCCTGCAGACTTTTTCAAAAAGATGGAATCAGTAATCTTAGAATTTTTCTGGGGAGGTAAAAAACATAGAATATCAAAAAAACATTTGTTTAGATCTACAAAGGAAGGGGGGTCTTCCAATGTTCCAAAATTATTACTGGGCAACTAATATGAAAGCTTTGACCTTTTGGAAAATGGCACACCCAATCAATGAATCACTTCATTCTGCCCCCTTGTGGCTGAAAATGGAGCTGCAGTCTTTAATCAAGCCTTATACATCACTATTATCTCTACTGTTTACCAATCCTATCTCTGCAATAAAATCCATAAGCTTCAGCATGGTTGTGAGAATCAAAATTCTTTTACAAATTAAAAAACGATACAATATTCCTAATATATCTAGCTACTCATCTGTCTGTCACAACCATGCTTTTACTCCATCAATATTAGACAAAACATATTGTAATTGGTATTTAAATGGTATTAAATCACTAAAAGATATTTATCTTGAGGACAGCCTTGCTTCATTTGAGCAATTACGGTGCAAATATAATCTTTCTGGTTCAAGCTGGTTTCAGTACTTGCAATTAAAGCAATTTCTGAAAGTAAACTTATTAAATTTCCAACTTCCAAAGGAAGATCATCCTCTTCTAGAAACATTAAATCTACCACTTACAAATAAAAAACTCATTGCTAAATTTGCAAACTCCTTTCGGTTACCTATTGCAACTGCCGATAAAGTTAAAATAGCATGGGAAAAGGAGCTGGGACTGTTGATACCAGTACAGCAATGGAAGCAGGCTCTCTCTCAAATTCACAGCTGCTCAGTGAATAGTAGGCACAGGCTCATGCAGTTTAAGGTGATTCATCGTTTTTATTACTCCAAAGCTGCTTTACATAAGTTCTATCCTGAGGTGTCCCCAATATGTGATAAATGTCAATCGGCTATAGGATCACTGTTGCATTCTTTTTGGGAATGTTCTATCGTAAAAAAATTTTGGTCTAGTATTTTCTTCTTCTATTCTGGGGTCTACCAAAGAGACCTAGCCCCTGACAGAGATATGATCCTGTTTGGATGTTCAACAGAATCCCAAAACTTTCCACAACCTCTTAGAACGGCCTTGCTTCTGGGGACAATTCTTGGGAAAAAGCTGCTGTTGAAAGACGGGAAATCAACATTTGCTCCATCTTTTAGAAACTGGCTGGATGAGTTCTCGAATGTAATTAACTTGGAAAAACTCCGTTACATAAATGTTGGAAACAAAAAGGAATGGGAGGAGAATTGGAAACCTTTGTTGGAATTTCTAAACAAATGAAATGTTTCCAGGTATGGATGTATGTATATGTATGTATATATATATATATATATATGTATATACATGTATTGTTGTTGTTTTCCTTCTCTGTCACCCCCCTTTTTTTTGGGGGGGGGGGGGGGGGGGGTCAGTTCATTAATGATCCCTTACAGTTGAACTTTAAATAGATGGTTACATGTTGATTGGACGTCAATGAAATATCATTGTACTAATGCGCTTTGTTTTTGTATATTGCTCTAGTAGCTGAGCTTTCAGGATTACAATTTAGAATATGAATGTCTCTCTCTTTAAGTAGGAATGTGTGAATGTGTTAGGGTTGTATAGTATGGAAAAACCTCTGTTTGTTGGAGACAATAAAAAAAAAAGAAAAAAAAAAAAAAGAGCAGAGGAAAGCAGTTGTGGTGGATGTGGTGATACCAAGAGATGGCAACATCAGGAAGAAGGAACATGAGAAACTTGAGAAATACCAAGGGCTCAGAGAGGAGCTAGAGAAGACTTGGAAGATGAAGGTGACAATAGTACCCGTGGTAATCGGAGCACTTGGGGCAGTGACCCCCAAACTGGAGGAATGGCTCCAGCAGATCCCTGGAAAAACCTCAGACATCTCAGTCCAGAAAAGTACTCTGAACAGCTAAAATACTGTGCAGGACCCTCAAGCTCCCAGGCCTCTGGTAGAGGACCCGAGCTTGGAACGGGAAAAAGACACCGCCCAAGTGGCGAGAGGGGAATTTTTTATGACTGATGAATAAAGCGACATCTATGATCAATATCGCTAACTTTCAAACAATACGGCTAGTTAACATGAGACACGTTATATGATTATGTTAAGGGTCTCCCCCCAGTCAAAGGGGACGTAATATTACTTTTTACTTTTATTTTAATCAGTTACTTTACTTTCCTTATGAGAGAGCAGCTATGAGTGCAGCCTTTTGCTGTTGGAAAGTTGCTATTACACAGAGTGTTCAACATGGGAGGATTTCGTCACGCCCTCCTGTTTCTATGGTAACCGCTGTCAAGGAGGACTGGCAAGTTTGTTCAAAATTTGGGAGTCAGTTCTTTGTGTTGTTTATAATTTTAACATTGTTTTGAAAAATATATCAAAAGTACAACCATTTACATTTGTAATGCTGCTGAGAAAATATTGAGGTACTTTTTCACAACCTCATTTAAACTTTTATGGGAAAGTTGACTATTGTTACACACAGTATAATGTCCATGGCTTAAATCATCCTATAAAAAGAAAAAAACTTTAGCCAGTTGAAAAAATTGCAATGTTCCTTTGCACTATTACAAGAAACACACTTAAAGCTGCTATACTCGTTTTGCCTCACAAATTAGCTTAACATGTTTTTTTTCATGCCCATTAAAAATGTTTTAACACAGCATGGATAGAAACATGCTGTGAAGATAAAAAAAAAACGAGAAAAAAGAATTAAGTGGTTCTCGAGTTTTTGTCTAAAAACATTAACCAATCATATTTTCAGGCCGAATGGAATATTTGTACATTCTCTCCCATCATACGGACTTCTGCATTTATTTGGCTTCTGGGCTCCAAATAAAATGACCCATTTTTATTCACAACACCTCTTCTGCGGTGAACGTGGCAGCAGGAGAAACAGCCTCCGGCTGGTTCCACGTCAGGTTCAGGACAAAGTAACAAATTTGGAAAAAGAAAAAAACAATTTGAAGTTTTAGAAAACAAACAACGTTTGGACAAAGAGGAAAAACCAGAGTAAACATTGGTGTTGCTTTTCAGCGATGGTGAAATTTACGTGAGTCTGACGGCCTGCAAACAGATGCTATGGTGGATACATTGTTGTTGGACAGGTAATTATGTCTTCATCTCACCAACACTTCATCATGAAATCATTGTCTCATTACAATGTTCCAACTTGTTTTATCATATGTTTTTTTTTTTAGCAGGACTATATTTGCTTTTTATATGTTAGCGCGATTAGCACTGCATGCTAATGCTACATTAGCAAATTTCTGGACATAATATACCGTATATTCCGGAATAGCGCTACAACTGGTGGCAGCTTGTTGGAGTAGCTCTGTGACTTAGCTAGCATTTTTTGTTCTTTTTGAGTATTTCTCGCTAGTTTTTTCTTCTGGAAATATTTTCTAAATACTTTTCTTCTGATTTGGGTGCTGTGCTGATTGAGTTTTTTGCTTGATTTGTCACTTTTTTGCCACTTGTTATGATGCATAACCATGGCAACAAGAGACTTGTTTACAAGAAAGAGCAGCTAACTGACATTTCTAAGGCTGAAATAATCCTCAAATTGAAACTCTGGATCCCTGATGAGCTCAAAAGAAGAAGACGTGGATGCAGAGCAGGAGCAAAGTGAAGAGAGAGAAAGAGGAAGTTTAAACCTTCACTTCCATCAGTCATATTGACAAATGTGAGATCTCTTTGCTAACAAAATGGATGAACTTGACACTCTGTTGAAGACCCAGCCAGAGTATCAGGAATGCAGCAACTTCAGCGTGACGTCTTTCTGCTTTCGCAGACCCAAGTAGAAAACATGGCGGGAGGTAAACAGAAGTGGTCTGCTGGTGCAGTCATCCTGTCATCCTGCTCTCCTCTCCTGTGGTGGAGGAGCAGTAGTAATATGTATTCAGCCTCTAGCTTGGTTAATGCGACCAGTAAAAACCCAAACATAAAGGTAATCACCCGCAGAAGGTTCATATTGGGGAAAACGTGAGTCAGATCGAGCACACGATGGGGCGGGAAAGACGTGCAGAAAGGACGGAGTTTGTTTACTTTTTTTTCTTCCCCCGGAAAGACAACTCGCTGTGCGCATGCTCAACTCATTTAACCTGATTGAGTGCTTGGTGCATGTGTACTCATGGCATGATCAGATCATTTCAGTTAGTGTCCATGTAAACAGGGATTTGGGAATTCTGATCAACCAAGATTTGAATCAGATTGGGGAAATTTGGCGCATGTAAACGTAGCTACTGAGGCCAAACTGATACCGGAACGCACACACATACACAACCCTCAGACCAGAAGACCAAGTGATGTGCGCCGGCGCACAGCGGGTGTAAATTGTCAAGCAGGGCTAAAGAAAGTGATGATAAGCCCAGAAGAAGTAAGTTATACTGCCTTTTTGGCATTTTGATGCCGCTGTTATTTAACCCAACTGGCGCTGTTAACGGATGCTAGCAAACAGCTACCGGAACACACCCTTTCAAAATAAGACAGTTACCGGATCTTGTTCCAGCTCAAATTAAGCACTGTGTTGGGGTGGTTTATTATGTAATTGCTTGAATCTGTAAATATTCTCATTTGTCCGAGTCATAGTTATCTCAAGGAAATTTAACGTTTCAACCCCCCTTAATCGCTCATTTTTGTCCATCATTGCTCTCTAGTTGCATCTTAATGGACCTATGTGCTGCGCTCACTTCAGTAGTTGCTGCATGTATATTTATAAAGCGTTCTATCTCTGTTTTTATTAGATCGAGAATATGAACAAAACTGTTTTAACGTAAAATATATGAACTGCTGTTGTTTTAGCTGTGTGTCTGCACTGAATACTGGACTCTTAGGGCGGCCGCATTTCCTGCTCCGCAGCAGCCAATGTGTCAATTGTCCTAGAAGTGTTGTCGTACCCTGCTGTCCATTGGATAATACGTTGAACCAATTATATCCAGGGATAGTGTTGATTGGCATGCCCCCAGGACAACCTGCTTACTGACAAAAACACCCCCTTCAAAAATCTTTCACGCACGAGCAGGGGACAACTTTACCGCACAAGGGGAGGAGGATTTACCCTACGAGCATTCTGCACGCTCACGAACAGACTGCGCGTGTGCGAGCTGTTCTTCTCCTTGCAGTCTAAAATATTGTTTGAGGGGGCATAGATTGAAGATAGGAAATCGCTTACAAGTGCGGGTTAAAGGGGTAAATACGTGTGTGAACGTTTGATCTACTCTCGCGGATGTTTAATTGTTGCATGCAAGAGCCTGATTGCTCATGCACGATATATGTCAGCATTCTAACCCCATACCAGCAGCCAATCAGTGCATGGCTGAGCATCACCTGAACCAGCTCTAACTTTATCAGCATGATCAAAATCACAAAAGTCTTCATCTGAAGAGTGTGTTAGTGTCTGGAAACTGTTGTTACATTAAAGAGTAAGATAACAGGAAGCTCTGTTCTAATTCGGTTCTAAACTCAAGAAGAAGCCTAGACTTCATCATGTTAATGAAACTACCTCAATATTCAACCCTTCTTCTACTCTCCTCTTTCTACTCATGTACGCTGCCATTTTAGCCTGTCCCAGTAAAAAATGAATCAGCTGGCATTTGTTCTTTTGTTGACAAGCAAATTTAATCCCACAAATAAAACATGTTTTGTAAAAACGTCTCCACATCTACTGAAGATATTTCTCAGAAGTACAAACAGAGCTGATAGATGAACACAGTCAGAAAAACAATGAAACACAGTTTCTCTTTGTTTACAGAATGGAGGTTTTTCTCCCACAGTGTTGTTGACAACAGAAACAAAGGAGTTTACAGCTGCAATGCCATGAAGGATTCTCCACTGTAATGTTTTTCAGTAGAGGAGGTTTGTACAAAGATTTCCATGCTGGTTTATAGTCAGGTGTTAAGGAGAGATGAGCTCTTCACACTGTGTACCTCTGTCCATTCAACTTGTTTTGATCGAGAGTTTGTACAAACATTTTATACAAAGATTTTCCAGGTGCTCCTTCTAGAGCGATACCTTTTGTATTTACGGAATCCAAAAAAGGACTAGAACAGTCTTTTTTTTCAGCAAACAGTCTAAATGAATAAAATGGTGAATAGATTCCTGTAACTTTCATAGCTAAATGAACATTTTCACTGAGACATTTTTAGAAAGTAAAATACTACAAACGGTGGTGTTTAGTGTCTTGCTTCAGACTCTGGCAGCTCGGGGTGTGTGTGTTTAATCTGCAAGTCCTGGTGTAACATTGTTACATCACTATGTTACAGTCAGGTGGTTTTCCAGGAGAGAGTGGAGCAGCTGCTCAGAGCGCAGGATTCAGGAGGATTACTGAGAAATGTGTGTATTAAACCAAAAACCACTCTGGAGGGTTTAATAAGGAAATAATATCATAACATGGTTAAAAGATCCAAACAGCTGATTTTACATGATACAGGAC
>SSNP01000608.1:0-5000 GCA_006937955.1 Pachypanchax playfairii
CACACCTACTGACACACACACCTACTGACACACACACACACACACCTACTGACACACACACCTACTGACACACACACCTACTGACACACACACACACACACACCAGCACACACACACACACACGCACACACACACACACACATGCCTAAGCACAGAGAGCAGGAGGCTGTGAATATGCAGCAGATAACACCTGCTAACGATGGCACTGTTAACTTGCACATTGCATCTGATCTACTGTTCTGTCTCTGTGTGTGTGTGTGTGTGTGTGTGTGTGTGTGTGTGTGTGTGTGTGTGTGTGTGTGTGTGTGTGTGTGTGTGTGTGTACATCACAGTGCTGGCTGTGGGAGGACAGGAGTCATCTGTGCCCTTGATTACATCCATGACCTTCTGGTTACCAAGGTAACACATCATAACACAACGCACCCTATTTCATTGTCCACATAGAAAAAGCAACCAAACCTCCCTTCATATATATATATATATATATATATATACACACATATAGTCAGCAGCCTCCATATACAGTACATCTCAGGGGATACCATGGAACCCTCGTGTCAGCTGAAACACATCATGCTGTGTTGTTTTAGTTTTTGTGAATCAGTGCGTCCTGACGGTTGTGAGTCTGTAAAGTTTGTGTTGTTTGTTCTGCAGAAGATCAATAAAGACTTCAGCATCCTGAAGATCGTCTTGGAGCTTCGGCAGCAGAGACCCTCTGCAGTCCAGACCAAAGTGAGTATTTATAGACAGATCAGTCCCCAAACTGGACCTTTAAATATATTCCATCCTGTTTTAACTTGTATGAGGACTTGTGGTCTGGTTTAGGTTTGAAATAGAGACAATGGTCCAACACTGGGGATGTCCTCATCACATTGTTGATCTCATCACAGTCTCTACTGGGATGGGTCAGGACTTTAGATGGGTCAGTCCAGAACCCATTCCCTCCCCTTTTCAGCCAGTCCTATGTAATGCAGGTCTGTCTGAAGGATCAGGACTGTCTCAGACCTGGTCCTTTACTGTCTGAACTTCCTCCAGATTCCTTCGATGTTTCATGAGCTTTTACTTTGAAGCAGAATTCTGTGAGGAAAGTTCAGAGATTTTATCAAACTGGATCTTCTGAGGATGAGCTGGATGTGGATTCATTTACAACTTCAGCTTATGGGATGAGAAGAGATAAGATGAGAGGAAACAGGAAGTAGTTTGGTTTTATTTTATTTCCTGTATAATTCAACTTAAAGTGAAAGAATCTTGATTCCTAGTATGTTCCAGTTGTGAAACTGAACCAGGTCTTTCTCTTTAGGATCAGTACCAGTTCATTTACACTGCAGTCATCAGAATGTTTGAACTGTTCCTGCCTTCGTTGGATCAGCTCTACTCCAACCAGCTGGAGGTAAAACACACCAGAACTCGTCACGTTTTCTCTGAACTGAGGCAGAAATGAAGGTTTTGTTTATGAGGGAGGAGGAAGTTGATGCAGAGCTGCTGCAGAAAGAGGAAGTAACCTTAACACTGACTTCCTGTTGGTAATACTGAGCTGCTTGTAGGATAACAGACGGTTGTTCAGAACATTTAGGGACATTTACCCGGAGAAAACATCTGAAAGACTGAGACTGGCTGTAGGAGGTGAACTGTCAGGTAGGCTGAACCGCATCATCAGACTCCCAACACAGAACCAGAACCTGTTCTCTCTGGTTTGTCCTGTGAGTCTGCGGTTTGTTCACAGTTTCTCTCCGTTTGTCTGAAGAGTTTCTGTGTTTTAACAACTTTCTTAGTCTAAAGAGAAAACAAGATCCTTCTGGTCCTGGTTCTGCTCACTCAGACGCTGGTTTCTCTCACTGATATCTCGTTTCACAGATTCCAGGATCTTCAGTTCTCATCAGATCATAAATCTGTCCTTCTGGATTCATTTTCTACAGGGATTTAAACTTGGAATGAAACATTGAAAGTCTGGATCAGTAGGTCTAAGCAGGACCGGATCAGGAGGTCTAAGCAGGACCGGATCAGGAGGTCTAAGCAGGACCAGATCAGGAGGTCTAAGCAGGACCGGATCAGGAGGTTTAAACAAGACTAGATCAGGAGGTCTAAGCAGGACCAGATCAGGAGGTTTAAACAGGACCAGATCAGGAGGTTTAAACAGGACCGGATCAGGAGGTCTAAACAGGACCGGATCAGGAGTGTTAAACAGGACCAGATCAGGAGGTCTAAACAGAACCAGATCAGGAGGTTTAAACAGGACCGGATCAGGAGGTTTAAACAAGACCGGATCAGGAGGTTTAAACAGGACCGGATCAGGAGGTCTAAGCAGGACCGGATTAGGAGGTTTAAACAGGACCGGATCAGGAGGTTTAAACAGGACCAGATCAGGAGGTCTAAACAGAACCAGATCAGGAGGTTTAAACAGGACCAGATCAGGAGGTTTAAACAGGACCGGATCAGGAGTGTTAAACAGGACCAGATCAGGAGGTTTAAACAGGACCGGATCAGGAGGTTTAAACAAGACCGGATCAGGAGTTTAAACAGGACCGGATCAGGAGGTTTAAACAGGACCGGATTAGGAGGTCTAAGCAGGACCGGATCAGGAGGTCTAAGCAGGACCGGATTAGGAGGTTTAAACAGGACCGGATCAGGAGGTCTAAGAAGGTCTGGATCACTTTTAAAATCCAGATTAAATATTTGAAGTGAAGGATTGTGGGTTTTTTGATCAGGTCTAAAACTAATTCATCTTCATCATCCTGTGATGATAAAGATTACGGTTGTGTTCTGGTCTTCGTCCTGGTTTTCGTCCTGGTCTTCGTCCTCGTTGGCCACACGTGATTCTTCAGAAAAAAATCTGAACTGAATGGAGTCGTTTTTGTTTTCAGGTGCAGAAACTTGAGACGAGAGATTCAACAACACCAGCTGTCACCATCAACAGGTGTGTGTGTGTGTGTGTGTGTGTGTGTGTGTGTGTGTGTGTGTGTGTGTGTGTGTGTGTGGGTTTGTATTTCTGACCTCCTGGGGACCCGTTTCCTGACTTTTACTATCTTTCTGGGGTCCGAGGGTTCTTGTGGGGACCGAAGCCTGGTCCCCATGGGGGGGACTCCCCTTTTTAGGGTTAGGGGTTAGGTTTATAGGTATGGTGTGAATAGAGTTTTAGTTAGTCTTAGGGTTAGTTATAGATCAGTAATGGTTAAGGTTAGTAAAAGGGTTTGGGTTAGGTATAAATCTAGTTACTAAAATCAATGGAAGTCAATGGACGGTCCCCATAAGGATAACAAAACACACTTGTGTGTGTGTGTGTGTGTGTGTGTGTGTGTGTGTGTGTGTGTGTGTGTGTGAGCGTGCGTGCACACGTGCGTGCGTGCTGCAGACAGAGAGACAGCAGGTTTCACCCTGAGGTGTTGAATTAACACGTTCTCACCCTCTTCTGTCAGTCGCCATCCCACCATCTACATATGTTACCATGTTACCATGGAAACCAGGCCGAGTGAGGCTGCATGTGGGGAGAAGGAGGAGGTGAAGAGAGATACTAAGAGCTGAGGAAAGAACGGAGGTCAATATGGAGGAAGAAAGTAGATGACAAGTAAAGAGTATAGAAGAAGAGAGGAGGAGGCGGGTACGTGAACAGGACAAGAGGAAGTTAAAACTAAGACAAAGAAAGTGATGAATGATGAAAGGAGACATGATGGAGGAAAATGGAAGATGGAGAGAATGAAACAGAAGGAGAAAAGGAAGAGGAGGTGAGAAGGAGGAGCAGTGATGAAGCAGGAAGGTCATGTGATCTGAGGATTACGAGATGATCTAGAATCTGATGATAGATCAGCTGTAGCAGGAAGCAGAGAGTAAATCTACTTCCTGTTGAGATTTATTTATTCATTACTGAACATCAGGTGAGAAGAAACCTGAACTCAGCAGGTAAAATCACTTTAAACAGTAACTGGTGCTGAAGATCAGGAGAAGATTTAACAGAACGTGAAGGTGTCATGTCTCACCTGTTCCTTCAGAGACGAGCTGAAAGGAGAAGAACTCTGAGCTCAGCTCATCAGTTTACTTTTAGGATTTATTATTCATCTTTTTTCATTTTAACGGTTAATATCTGTGTAACGTTAGGATCTCTGTGTAGGTTACGAGGTGACGTCAGGACTGATGAGATCCTGGTTCAACATCTGCAGATATTTTAGGACTTTATTTTCTTTTAGTAATTGTGTCTAGAAAGATGTTTGTTATTAATAAGTAATAAACAAGATTGATCCAGATTGTAAATATAAATCAGTATTCCAGGTGTTTTTGTTGTGTCCTTATGGCTGCTCGTCTTCCTCTCTGAAGGTCTCATCTGGTTATTTTCTGTCTATAGTAAAAGACCTCCTTCAGTCAGAACCAACACGTCCACGTCTTTCTAGACTTCACTTCTTCCTCTGTCTGTTTACAGATTACCACAGAAAGCTGCCATGAATGACACATACGCTGTGGTCAACAAGCCCAAAAAAACCCACCAACTCTCATCAGACCCCGCCTACACTGTGGTTACAGCCAGTGGTGGAAGCAGGTAAACAAACACCTTCAGGTTCTTCTTCATCGATGAATGTTTTATTGAATCAGTTCTTACTTCTTCTTCTTCTGTCTGCTGGTTCGAGTCCCTCACTCTTAAACATAAAATCAGATTACAGAGTATCGTCACAACAGAAATCCTTTTGTTCCTGTCGCCATCAGTTTTATGAATGAGTGTAATTGTAGATGTTCATTGTGTAACAATGTGTTTGTTGCTGTCAGCTGGACATGTTGGGATAATAAAGACGACCTTGTCCTTGACCTTGAGGTTTCACACATCTACATCACACTGAGCAGTTTTACTTCTAAATGTGTTCCACTCCAGATCAGTACTGTTAATGACCTATACTAACTAGATATCAGGTGATGGCTGCTGGACTAGCCTGTCTCCAACAGAGACAGACACCTGAACGTCTTCATCACCTTCATTTGTTCTCCAGAACCCGGGAACGTTCTAGTCCCTGAGCTGATCT
>SSNP01000608.1:12500-15525 GCA_006937955.1 Pachypanchax playfairii
GACCATCACTGTTTGACATGCAGGAGGAAACAGGCAGATGTTTCATCAGTCAGCCGGTACGTTTGTGATTAAAAACACAAGGTGTGAAAACAATGTGTGAGAAGCTTCTTATAAACAAACACATTTAAACGTGACGTGTAAAAATAGAGTTTTCCTGTTATATCACACGGTGAGGGAGGAGAGACGCCACGAGATTCTGAAAACCACAAAGTAAAAGTGTAAAAGAAAGACAGAGATGTGAGAGACAGAGGAGAGTGATGGCGTGATGAAAAGAGAGAGAGATTTGAGAGAGTGATGAAACAGAGGGATCATGGAGAGGGAGTCCTGCCTTGTTGCTAGGCAACTGAGCTGCTCCTCTTTCAAGTTTTTTCTCATTGTTTTTTTTCCTCTAACAATCAGGTCACAGCCAGGCTCAGCAGTAACCATAGCAACCACTTCAGCACCACGCCCGCTGGCTGTCCTGAGGAGAGGCGGTCCATTTCAGGGTCACGCTGCACAAGATCAACCAGAAGACCCTCCATCAGCCCCACAACTGATTCTTTCATCCAGATCGAATGCTGGATCTACCTGCTGCTCACTGGGGCCCCAAGGATTCATGCAGCAAAAGGGTTTAGAGGGCCCACAGAGGGTCCAGGAGTTTCAGACAACCCAGGGATTCAGAGGGCCTTAAGAAATCAGAAGCCCCCAAAGGTTCAGAGGGGATCACAGGGTTCAGAGGGCCCCAACGGGTCAGAGGGATCACAGGGTTCAGAGGGCCCCAACGGGTCAGAGGGATCCCAGGGTTCAGAGGGCCCCAACGGGTCAGAGGGCCCCAACGGGTCAGAGGGATCACAGGGTATAGAGGGCCCCAACGGGTCAGAGGGCCCCAATGGGTCAGAGGGATCACAGGGTTGAGAGGGCCCCAACGGGTTAGAGGGATCACAGGGTTCAGAGGGCCCCAACGGGTCAGAGGGATCACAGGGTTCAGAGGGCCCCAACGGGTCAGAGGGCCCCAACGGGTCAGAGGGATCACAGGGTTCAGAGGGATCAGAGGGTTCAGACGGACCCTACGGGTCAGAGGGATCACAGGGTTCAGAGGGCCCCAACGGGTCAGAGGGCCCCAACGGGTCAGAGGGCCCCAATGGGTCAGAGGGATCACAGGGTTGAGAGGGCCCCAACGGGTCAGAGGGATCACAGGGTTCAGAGGGCCCCAACGGGTCAGAGGGATCACAGGGACAGAGGGCCCCAACGGGTCAGAGGGCCCCAACGGGTCAGAGGGATCACAGGGTATAGAGGGCCCCAACGGGTCAGAGGGATCACAGGGTTCAGAGGGCCCCAACGGGTCAGAGGGCCCAAAGGGGTCAGAGGGCCCCAACGGGTCAGAGGGCCCCAACGGGTCAGAGGGATCACAGGGTTCAGAGGGCCCCAACGGGTCAGAGGGATCACAGGGTATAGAGGGCCCCAACGGGTCAGAGGGCCCCAATGGGTCAGAGGGATCACAGGGTTGAGAGGGCCCCAACGGGTCAGAGGGATCACAGGGTTCAGAGGGATCACAGGGTTCAGAGGGATCACAGGGTTCAGAGGGCCCCCACGGGTCAGAGGGATCACAGGGTTCAGAGGGCCCCAACGGGTCAGAGGGATCACAGGGTTCAGAGGGCCCCAACGGGTCAGAGGGCCCCCACGGGTCAGAGGGCCCCAACGGGTCAGAGGGATCACAGGGTTCAGAGGGATCAGAGGGTTCAGACGGACCCTACGGGTCAGAGGGATCACAGGGTACAGAGGGCCCCAACGGGTCAGAGGGCCCCAACGGGTCAGAGGGATCACAGGGTTCAGAGGGCCCCAACGGGTCAGAGGGATCACAGGGTTCAGAGGGCCCCAACGGGTCAGAGGGATCACAGGGTTCAGAGGGCCCCAACGGGTCAGAGGGATCACAGGGTTCAGAGGGCCCCAACGGGTCAGAGGGCCCCAACGGGTCAGAGGGCCCCAACGGGTCAGAGGGATCACAGGGTATAGAGGGCCCCAACGGGTCAGAGGGCCCCAATGGGTCAGAGGGATCACAGGGTTGAGAGGGCCCCAACGGGTCAGAGGGATCACAGGGTTCAGAGGGCCCCAACGGGTCAGAGGGATCACAGGGTACAGAGGGCCCCAACGGGTCAGAGGGCCCCAACGGGTCAGAGGGATCACAGGGTTCAGAGGGCCCCAACGGGTCAGAGGGATCACAGGGTTCAGAGGGCCCCAACGGGTCAGAGGGATCACAGGGTTCAGAGGGCCCCAACGGGTCAGAGGGCCCCAACGGGTCAGAGGGCCCCAACGGGTCAGAGGGCCCCAACGGGTCAGAGGGATCACAGGGTATAGAGGGCCCCAACGGGTCAGAGGGCCCCAATGGGTCAGAGGGATCACAGGGTTGAGAGGGCCCCAACGGGTCAGAGGGATCACAGGGTTCAGAGGGCCCCAACGGGTCAGAGGGATCACAGGGTTCAGAGGGCCCCAACGGGTCAGAGGGATCACAGGGTTCACAGGGTTCAGAGGGCCCCAACGGGTCAGAGGGATCACAGGGTTCAGAGGGCCCCAACGGGTTAGAGGGATCACAGGGTTCAGAGGGCCCCAACGGGTCAGAGGGATCACAGGGTTCAGAGGGCCCCAACGGGTTAGAGGGATCACAGGGTTCAGAGGGCCCCAACGGGTCAGAGGGATCACAGGGTACAGAGGGCCCCAACGGGTCAGAGGGCCCCAACGGGTCAGAGGGATCACAGGGTTCAGAGGGATCAGAGGGTTCAGACGGACCCTACGGGTCAGAGGGATCACAGGGTTCAGAGGGCCCCAACGGGTCAGAGGGCCCCAACGGGTCAGAGGGCCCCAACGGGTCAGAGGGATCACAGGGTTCAGAGGGCCCCAACGGGTCAGAGGATCACAGGGTTCAGAGGGCCCCAACGGGTCAGAGGGATCACAGGGTTCAGAGGGCCCCAACGGGTCAGAGGGATCACAGGGTTCAGAGGGCCCCAACGGGTTAGAGGGATCACAGGGTTCAGAGGGATCAGAGGGTTCA
>SSNP01000609.1:0-15353 GCA_006937955.1 Pachypanchax playfairii
ACTGGGGATAACCCATCCAACCCTGTGTGTGCTTGTTTATCGCCCTCCTAAATCTAATCAGGACTTCATTGAAGAATGGTCTGAATTTTTAGCAGTAATAACAACAAAATATAAGCGAGTCCTGATCATGGGAGATTTTAATGTTCATGTTTGCTGTCCTGCAAAGCCTCTTGTGAAAGATTTTAATGACACACTTGATTCTTTTGGTCTAACGCAAGCTGTGTCAGTTCCCACCCATAAACAGTTGCATATTTTAGATCTAGTGATGTTTTATGGGTTACACATTAACAAGCTGTCTGTTGATGAAACGGCAATCTCTGATCACTTTCCAGTTTTGTTTGATTTTGATTGTCCGGTGAGCTTTAGGAAGAGGCCTGTGGTGCTCCGCCGGTCACGGGTTATTACCCCAGCTACGGCAGACAGATTTTGTGCTTCTTTCTCTGAACTTTCTTCCACTCCCCCATTGTGTACCAATCCGGATGATGCTTTGCAGCTTTTCCAGTCTGCCTGTCTCATGGTGATGGATACCGTCGCTCCTTTAAAAATTAGATGTTCTAAACCAAAATTAGACCCTTGGTTAAATTCTGACACGCACGAACTCAGAAGATTACGCAGAAGCCTTGAACGCAGATGGAAGAAGGATAAACTTTCTATTTCTTATAAACTTTTCAGAAATGCCCTAGATGAATATCAGAGAGCTGTCAGGAATTCTAGAAATAACTACTTCGCTAGCATTATTACTGCCCATTCCAGGAACCAGAGGGTTTTATATGAAACCCTAAACGCAGTTTTGTCTTCTGATAACTCTCCTACTTTCACAGTCACAGATGAACTTTGCTCACAATTTTAAAGTTTTTTTTTTGCACAAGGTCAGGAGTATATCAGGAGAATATCAGGAGTCTAATTATTTCTCCTGGTGATGTCCGTCTACCTGAACTCAATTGTACTGAATGTTTTGACCATTTTGAGCCAATCACACTTCCTACCTCGGACAGATTAATATCATCCATGAATCCTTCGGGTTGTCCTGATGACATTGTACCAGCCAGACTCTTTCGGGAGGTTTGCCCAGTGGTAGCCCCTTATGTGCTCAACATTATTAACTCCTGCCTTGGTTCTGGAACTATACCATCACTTTTCAAACACGCAGTGCTACAACCTCTATTGAAAAAATTTGGCTTAGACCCAACTGTCTTTGGGAATTTTCGCCTAATTTCAAAGCTCCCTTTCCTACCAAAAGTGTTAGAAAAGGCTGCTTATAATCAAATCCTGCCTCACCTAAACAATCTTGGTGTTTTAGATAAATTCCAGTCGGGTTTTAGACAATATCACAGTGTGGAATCCGCTCACATCAGGGTTTTTAATTTTAGCTACTGACTCCGGTTCCCATGTTGCTTTGGTGATGTTGGACCTCTCAGCTGCATTTGACATGGTTGATCATGACACCTTATTGTCCCGCCTTGAAAATCTGGTTGGCATTAAGGGATCAGCGCTTGACTGGTTCCATTCCTATTTCTGTGACAGGTCCATTAGAGTCAGGATGGATGATTGTTCATCTCCCTCTGCTGCTCTTCCTTGGGGTGTGCCGCAGGGGTCCATTCTTGGCCACCTTTTATTTAGTATTTACATCCTTCCACTGGCACTGATTTTTAGCAAGTTTAATATTAACTATCACCTTTATGCAGACGACTGTCAGATCTATGTTCCCCTGAAGGCTTGTACTTCAGTCCAACCACTCCTTGACTGCCTGAGTGAGGTTAAGGGCTGGCTTGCAGCCAATTTTCTGCTACTGAATGGTACAAAAACAGAGATAATTGTTTTCACCCCCAATGGCTCATCTTACCCCATTCCTGATTTTTCTGCAGTCCCTTTTAAAATTAACCAACCAATCTGTCAGGTCTCAGAAGTTGGTGAGTGATGTGTTTGTGTTTTGGAATCTAACCGTGTCATTGCAGGGTGTGACAGAGCAGCTGAGGTGAATCCAGCTGATCAGGCGCAGAAACCAGAGACAGACGCCAGTTTGTTCCGCTATCTACGTGTTTGTCCGCACTGGACTTCTGCTCCAGTCCTTGGATGCCTTCATCTCCCGCACTGGCCGTCTGCCGTGCCGCTCGGAGGACCCAGCTCCTGTCTCTGACGTGCGTCTCACATCCGCTCCCATCCCTGGATTGTCTGTCTCTCCTCCTGGATCCTTCCACGCCTGCCCTGGTCCTTGTCGTGGCTCTGTCCACTCTCCTGCAACAACACCATCAGTCGCTTCACTCTGGATTACTCTTGTCAGCATTATCATCGTCATCGGACACTCACCACCACCGCTGTTCCCCGCAGTCCTCCTCCAAGCTTCTCTCCGTCTACAATCACAGTAAGTCTGTGAGCACATTCCCAGCACACCGTACTGGTCATCATCAACTCAGAAACCGCATCACTAACCTGTTCTCTCCTCCACTGCTAGAGCGCCTCCCGAAGCTCCCAGATCCTGTGCCTGAGTTCCTGTTACAATCAATCATTTACAGCCTGTTAATTCCTCATTCTCTGTACCACCACCTACCTGTAAATAAACCTGTTACTTACCTTTCATCTTGTGTTGGTCTGAAGTCTGGGTACGGTTTGGAGTTCACCACAACTGCAACATGACACAATCGTTAACCTTGGTATCAAAATGGATTCGGCTTTAAAAATGGACCCTCATGTTAACCTCATAGTTAAATCCTGTTTTTATCAGTTGAGACGTCTGTCCAAATTAAAACCCATTCTGAAACGGCACCACCTTGAGACAACAATTCATGCTTTTATCACCTCAAGGTTGGACTACTCCAATGCCATTCTCTTTGATATTTCGAAAGCCGGATTGTCTCGCCTTCAGCTGATACAGAATGCGGCTGCAAGATTCTTGACAAATATGGGCCAACGGCAGCACATCACACATCCAGTCGACTCTATAACATCTCACGCCCTGAGCGTGAGAGCATGGAGGAGTACATCAGGGAGTCTCTGGAGGCAGGGATCATCCGCCGGTCCACATCTCCTCTGGGAGCAGGTTTCTTTTTCGTGGCTAAGAAGGATTGCTCTCTCCGACCCTGCATAGACTTTCGGGGACTGAATCAAATCACAGTTAAAAATAAATATCCTTTACCTCTGTTGGCTGCTTTTGAATCTGTGCAGAGAGCAACGATCTTCACTAAACTGGACCTGCAGAACGCCTACCATCTGGTCCGAATCCGAGAAGGAGATGAATGGAAAACAGCATTTATCACACCATTGGGACATTTTGAATATTTAGTGATGCCTTTTGGACTCACTAACGCCCCAGCTGTTTTTCAAGCTCTGATAAACGACGTACTGAGAGACTTCCTGAATTCTTTTTTATGTTTGTGTACCTTGATGACATTTTGATTTTTTCTTCTTCAGAGGCGGAGCACAAGATCCACGTCAGGCAGGTGCTTCAGCGCCTCTTGGAGAACCGCCTTTTTGTGAAAGCCGAAAAGTGTGAGTTTCACGCACAAACTGTAGGATTTCTGGGCTTCATTTTTGAAAATGGACAAGTTAAGCCTGACCCCGTGAAGGTCCAGGCTGTGGTAGACTGGCCCACACCAGTCACCCGTAAGCAGCTCCAGAGTTTTTTTAGGATTTGCTAACTTTTATCGCAAATTCATTAGGAACTACAGTCAGACCGCTGCTGCACTAACCTCTTTAACCTCCACCAAGACACCTTTCAGCTGGACTCCTGAGGCAGAACACGCATTTCGCCAGCTGAAGGAGAAGTTCAGCCGTGCCCCCATCCTCATTCAGCCGGATCCATCTAAGCAGTTCACCATGGAGGTGGACGCCTCGGACTCTGGCGTGGGCGCAGTGCTGTCACAGGTGGGACAGCACGACCAGCGATTGCATCCCTGCGCCTTCTTCTCAAGTCGCCTGACTCCCACGGAACGAGGCTACGACGTGGGAGATCGTGAACTGCTGGCCATTAAGTTGGCATTTGAGGAATGGAGGCACTGGCTGGAGGGTGCAGCAGAACCGGTCCTAGTATGGACAGATCACAAGAACCTCGCCTATCTACAAACAGCTAAGCAATTAAATCCTCGCCAGTCCCATTGGTCCTTGTTCTTTGCAAGATTTAATTTTGTAATCTCTTACAGACCAGGTTCTAAGAACATTAAGCCAGATGCTTTATCCCGTCAGTTCTCCGTAGATGAACTCCCTGAGACTCGCACCATTGTGCCCCGAGAGTGTGTCATCGGAGCTGTCACGTGGGACATCGAAGAGGCCATAAGTCGCGCACAACAGACTGATCCTGGACCAGCCACTCAACCTCCGAACCGCAGGTATGTGCCCCAGACAGTTCGTTCTCGCCTGCTCCACTGGGCTCATACCGCCCGGTTTTCAGGACATCCAGGGGTGGGGAGAATGATGGGCCTGATCCGGCGGTCTTTCTGGTGGCCGTCTATGTACAGAGACATTAAGGAGTACGTTCAAGCTTGTCAGATTTGTGCGTGCAATAAGTTCTCCAATCAGCATCCCCACGGGCTGCTCCAACCTTTGGAGACCCCCGGCAGACCCTGGTCCCATGTGGCACTGGACTTTATTACAGGGCTGCCGGTCAGCAGAGGGTTCTCCGTGATTTTAACTGTTGTAGATCGTTTTTCCAAGGCCTGTCACCTCATACCCCTTAAGAGACTTACCTCCGCCCTCGAGACTGCTAAGCTTCTAGTGAAGCATGTGTTCCCTCTGCATGGGCTCCCCCAGGAGGTCCTGTCAGACCGTGGACCCCAATTCATTGCCCAGGTGTAGAGGGAGTTCTTCGCGGCGCTCGGGTGGTCCTCAGCTCCGGGTTTCATCCGCAAACAAATGATCAAACCGAGCGGATGAACCAGGAGCTGGAGGCCGCCCTGCGCTGCGTGTGCTCGAATGACCCCTCCACCTGGAGTGACCACCTTCCCTGGGTGGAGTACGCCCACAACGCTCATGTCTCTTCAGCCACTAACAAGTCCCCTTTCGAAGTCTCCTTGGGGTACCAGCCTCCCTTGTTCCCCTCAGAAAACGTTGCTCCATCTCATCCCTCAGTTCACGCCCATGTCCAGCGGTGTAGGCGCACTTGAGCGCAGACGGTGGCTGCGTTAGAGTGCACCAAGGAGCAGAACCGCAAGACGGCCAATCGGCGACGTCTCCCTGCGCCCACCTACACCGTTGGGCAGCAAGTTTGGCTCTCCACCCGGGACATTCAACTTAAAAACACTCAGAAGAAGCTAGCCTCCCGTTTTAGTGGTCCTTACGAAATCCTGTCAGTTCCTGGTCCCTCTACTGTTAAGCTCCGTTTACCCGCTTCTATGCGGATCCACCCAGTATTTCATGTCATCAAACCTGTGAATTCCAGTCCTCTGTGTCCACCATCCCCTCCCCCCCCCCGCCTGCCCGAGTTGTGGATGGACAATTAATGTATTCTGTGGATCGTCTGCTGGACGTGTGCAGACGAGGGAGAGGCCGGCAGTACCTTGTAGCCTGGGAAGGCTACGGGCCCGAGGATAGGTCTTGGGTGCCAGCCTCGTTTATTCAGGATCCTCAGCTCATCCGGGATTTTGAGGCTTCTCGCGCCTTACCGCCAGGTGGCGGTCATTAAGGGGGGGGTAATGTCAGGTTCAGTGTCTGTGTGTGCTGTGTATTCTGTGTCGAGTGAGTCATCTCTCTGCAGTGAGGATCTACGTTGGAGAGAGATGACTCAGGCAGATTGACAACACCTGGTGACGATCAGCGCTGATGAGGAGCAGGGTGCTACTTAAGCCAGAGGCAGACCTTCATTCATCGCCTGGTTGTTGACCTGAATGGTAGCTCTCTTGTGCCAAACCTTTGATATTTATTCCTAGTGATTCCGAGAAATAGTGTTTTTGAGATTTTTGAGAAACGTGTGGATTGTTCCTTGTGTGCATTAACCCTGCTCTCTCCAGGATTATTCACCCTGCTCCTTGTGCTCCGAGGATTCCTTCGTGTCCAGTGTCTGATCGCCTGGAACCCTGTCTGTCTCCCTCCAGCCTCCTCACCCGACCTTGGACTCACCACCTCCCTGCACAGCACCGCACTGGACCTGCCCTCCCTTCAAGTTCAGTCACCTGCATCATCCCTGCTGAGACCTTCCCTGACGCACCTGACCACCGAGCACAATCTCACACTGTACATATTGTAAGTAAACCTGTCACTTTTGCACCTGAGTACTGTCTGTGTCTGAGTTCCTGCAATGTGGGTCACAAAACTAACTGAGCCCGTGACAGAAACTGAGAGGAACCAGATGAAACAAGGACATATCGGCAAAAAGTCTTATAAGATCAAAATGATCCCACATGGCAGAAACCTTGCATTTTTTTTCTTGCTCCATGAAAAGGACTTATTTTGGTTCAAAAGATAACTTTTAGGCAGAGAAGCATCCTGTTGACAGATGGAGACGCTCCTGCTTTTAAACACAGTTTGACGAGTGACTGACAAGCGGAACAGCAGCTGTATCGGTCAGGTGACTATTTCTTAAAGCGATACGCACACCGATACTGGGTTTCGCTGTATGAGCTAGATACATGCGCCGACGCATCAGTGTTGCTCTACCCATCACTAGTAGTAGGTTGCTTTTACTTTGCTGGAAAAATCAGAGCTCCTTGTCTTTGGCAGCTGATGTTGCTGAGAGTATTCATATAGATCTGGGGTCTCATTTATAAAGCTTGCTTACACACAAAACGGGGTCGGAAAACCGCGTAAGCAACTTTCCACGCAAACTTTGAGATTTATAAAAAAAAAGTAGCGGAAAAATGTGCACAACTTTAAGTTGAGTAATGACCTGGCTTACACACATTTTGGACATGGAGAGCACCTGCAGTGCTGCTGCTGAGAAGGATAAAATTATTAATTCCAGCAGCATTATCGATTGTACCGCTTCGTGCGCACACAGAACAACACCCTCCACCACCCCACCCCCACCCCACCCACACACACACACAAGTTTGTTTTGTTATCCTTATGGGGACCGTCCATTGACTTCCATTGATTTTAGTAACTAGATTTATACCTAACCCAAACCCTTTTCCTAACCTTAACCATTACTGATCTATAACTAACCCTAAGACTAACTAAAACTCTGTTCACACCATACCTATAAACCTAACCCCTAACCCTAAAAAGGGGAGTCCCCCTCATGGGGACCAGGCTTCGGTCCACACAAGAACCCTCGGACCCCAGAAAGATAGTAAAAGTCAGGAAACGGGTCCCCAGGAGGTCAGAAATACAAACCCACACACACACACACACACACACACACACACACACACAGCCCCTGCCCCGACATGCAGAATATCAGCTGGGAGCCAAATTGAGACAAAATGTTGTGTATTTTTTTTACAATTTTTGTGCCTGAAATTTCAGTCAGGACGTCACATATTATGTGCAGTTCTTCTCGCACTTCTGACAGCGTCAGTTAGCACCCGGCCACCTCCAGGTGCGCCATGCGCCCGAGGCGCACTGGTGGGACTGGCCGACCCTGCAGCCACATCCTCGGTCAGTGCCCGGGATGCCTCGTTGGACACTTCGTCCAGAGTCATTGGGGAAGAAACAACAAGATTTGGTTTTGTTTTTAATGACGGATACATTTAATGTGTATTAATAAAAGGCTTAGTCTCCTCTGCATGGTCAGTGTCTCCCTCCTTCTCTGGCACGATGCCATGCACACTTGCCAGTTCGACTACGGCTGAGATCCTAACGGCGAGCGGTGGGGGTTCAGAGGTGCCAGTGGGTCCGCCAGTGGCAGACACACTCTGGTGGTAGCAAGCCATCTTTATTTTTTGCCTCCATCGTTAGATTGGACCTTTTTTTATATCTGCCACAGATCTCTCTGAAGAACTCACAGCATTGACAGCTTCAGCAACGCTGTGCCACTCTGTGGATTTTCTCTTATTTCCACTGCTGTGACCTCCAAAAAGCACTTCCTTTCATTTTTCCACCTCACTCACAAGAACCTCAATTTCTGCTTCGGTGAAGTTGCACTTCCTTGATCTTCCTTGATCTGCAGTCGCCATCTTATTGGTGGAACGCTGTCACGAGTCGGGTCATGTATATGCACAAGGCACTTTGCATTGACCATTTACGGCAGAAAGTGGGTGTGTTGAGGGCGGGATGTGGTCCAGAAACACCGGAGCACATTTCTATGGAAAGGGTGATTTATAAAGCAGAGATTGTGTGCAGCTGTGCGTATGCCATGTTTTATAGGTCCCAAACTTACTTGGCGTAAGTAGATTTTTTTTGCTGAGCTTAAGTGCGATTTTAGTAAGGATTCTACGCAAAGTTTTATGAATGAGAAACCTGGATGCCTATTTGGATGATGAGTGACAAACTTTGTGAAAGGAGCGTGGGCAGACGGCGCCCTCTGCAGGTTGTAGAGGGAGTTGAAAAAGCTTACAGCACCTGGTATTCCCAGGTGGTCTCCCATCCAAGTACTAACCAGGTATTCCGTTAGATTAAAATCCCTTTTGAAGGCTCACATTAGCTCCACGCGGTGCGGGTCCGGTTACGGGGGCCGTACATCACAACGGAAAGAATCCGCAAAGTTCTATTTTTGCCAGACACTGGAGAGGATCCGCGTTGAGTTTGATGAAATCTGACGAGCTATACAGGAAGTGTGGCTTGAATATCTGGTGTTTTTCAAAATAAATGAGTGTACAAACAATGATGTGAGAATAAATAAATAATAAATGTCCATTAGCAAACACTGACTTCGACTTACAGATTTTATAAAAACAAACAAGATCATGTAAAAAAGGGAAAAAAAGAACACTGATAAGTGAATAAAAATGTGTCTAGTAGCAAACACTGACTTGCAGAGTAAATAAAGGAAAAAACTACTGATGTGAGAATAAATAAATCAAATGAATTATGAAGAATCTTCTGACTGAGACACTCTGTTGTTGAGTTACTGTGTTCTGAAGAGGATGATGAGGGTTTTCCATCATGTTCTTCATCCTCCTTTGGACAATCAACTCAAGAGACTCCAGTTCAGTCTCCAGGACAGAATCAGTCCTCCTTGTCAATCTGTTTAGCCTCTTCATGTCACTTACTCTGATGCTGCTTCCCCAACAGGTCAGCTGACGAACTCCTTTTCTTTTGCCGTTCCTCTTCAAACTAAATGTCTGCGAGTGTCACCGTATCATCAGAGTCTTTCTCTCAGGGCCATGCAGGGATTTGAACCAGTGATCCTCTGATTACTGCTTGGGCTGTTCTGCCGACCAGGACACTGTTTAAGCAGAGGACAGGGCCAGCCACTGGGGGGGCCCCAGAAGATTGGGCTCTATCTTTTACATAAGTGCACTTCCACTAGACTAGTGTCCAGCCTGTGAGACTTAAAGCAGAACTAAGTAAGTTTTGCTCTCGCTCTCCCCCTACTGGTCCCCTGTGAAAGCTCACTGTCGTAACGTTCCCCCGCCGTCGCCGCAGACCCCCCCCCTCCACCCCGCCGCCGCCCCCCCAACAACGCAGAGAACGCTTTTGCAAGAAGAAAGAAAAACAAAACCAAGAAAATGTCTTGACAGGTGAGTATTATTGTCATCTTTGCGCTCCTAAGGGTGGCGTTGCTAACAACGGCAAGGGCTTCATGCTTGTATTTATGTACGTGAGTGTGAGTGCCGTAAAGCAGGTTTGTTCTCGCGAGATTAGTCGGGTCCGATCCACTGAAAGTTGCAAGTGCTGCTTTCAGGACACAGACCCCGGAGGGAGGGGAGGGACCCACGAATCACCCCGCCAAGTCCTTGTTTACCCCCACAGGGACTCTAGAAAACATTTATTGAGGTGAAAAAACTTACTTAGTTCTGCTTTAACTGCCCAGTGTCAATATACCTATGTGTTTGTGTGTCTAGTCACATGACAGTTTGTTTTATCGATTTATAGTAACACACTGCATTTTACGTTCACTAATGATAACGGTGTTGTAATATTGGACATTTTATTTAATTAGATTACTCCAATTAAAGTCCAGACGCAGCACAGGATTGTCATCAAAAGGGCACGTGTTATATAGGCCTTCTTCTGATGGTGTTCTAATTACCAAAAAATACACGGAGACTGTATTCAACTTCAGTGCAACTGTATTGCGTCATAGAACTCAAGTTAATACACACTGGTTCAACCGGAAGTGCTTCCTTTAACAGGAAGTACAGTCTAACCTCTTTCACAATAAATCTGACGTCTCACAAACATCAGTACATAACAGCATGCTCAAAACCCTCTCTGGAACAAACTTACCTGGAACATAACCTGCTCCAGACCAGGTTATGTTCAGAGACTTAGTTGCTATGGTTATTAACATACCTTGAAAGATACCTCCGTTTTTGGAACCGAAAATTCAGGTTATCTATAAACTTACCCTCAAACTTATCCGGTTATGAAACACAACTCTGGAACGGACCCCTGATGTCTAAATACATGTTTCATTTGTTCGGCGCATAAACACAGAAATCTGCTTTACTTGATTTCTACCTGATTCAGGCAGCTGTGGCTCAGTAGAGCAGGTCATCTGGTAACTGGAGGGTCACCGACTCGAATCCCTGCTCCACCCAGAAAAAGATCGCTTGGCCGTTGTGTCCTTGAGCAAGACAACTTAGCCATCCAGTCTGTTTGGTGGTGGTCTGAGGGTCCGGTGTCTGGTAGCATCACCTCTGTCAATGTGTGTCCCAGGACAGCTGTGGCTACAACATGTGTAGGTTAGTATCACCAAATGTGTGAGAACGGGTAAATGACAAACTGTAGCACGTTGGGACTCATATGATTTAACCCATCAATACCCAGAACAAATTTTACTATGTGTATCTGAGACAATCGGCATCGTGGTTACATAACAGCATACATGTCTAAATGTTGTGGTCTACATTGGAGTGTTACTTGAGGACTTAAAGGAGAGTCCATTAGCCGTTCTTTCATGTAAGCAGGTCTCTTGATGGTAACGTTTTGCATCATGATAAGTGGTAAAAAAAAAGGACAAAATATGAGTGCAACGCTGCATTGACTCTACTTCCAAGAATTTTTCAAAACAATCAAGGCAGTGAAACGGTTGGTGAAAGTCACAGGTAAGAAAAACTCATGGACTCTCCGAAGGAATAGGTGTCAGTACCTCTTTTTAAAACTAACAAGCACATTCATACGGTGGTCACAAAAACGTATAACCCTAAAACTCCCAAACCATGATCAGTGCTGTAAAAGCCATTTGGATGATAGGTAAAACACTTTCAAGAGATAAATGTCCTGCATTTGTATAGCATTTTTCTAGTCATTCAGACCACTCAAAGCACTTTCACACTACAAGGTTTTGTATTCACCCACTCACACAACCCGATAAGCAGATCAGGGGGCGACATGGGGTTCAGTGTCTTGCCCAATGACACTTCGACATGTGGCAGTGGAAGCTGGAAACGATCCACCAACCTTCAAATTGGAGGACTCTAACCACTGAGCCAGAAATTTAAGGCACAAGTGACTTGTGTCTCTTTGTAAATATGTTTAGTATACAATCACATTGAAGACAGGGCTCATGTTGATTTGGATGTGGGACCTTTCACACCCATAGCGAGAATCATAGACCAACAAGCCTCATATGACCTTTACTTTGACACTAGAGAGTGCTGTAGGACAAAATGATTTTTCAAACCTGCTCCAGTACAGTAGAGGACACAAATGTAAATGTCATGAATACCAGAGTCTAGGGGTATGATTCTCGCTTCGGGTGCGAGAGGTCCTGGGTTCAAATCCCGCACGAGCCCATTTGACATCGTTTCAGACTTCCTTGTATGTTGTGATTGTTTAGGGTTCTTTAGCTGAAACGCCAACAGCCTCTTAGATGAAAGTGTCTAAAAAACTGGAGAATAAACAAGTTGCAGGATAAAGAGATGCTCTGCTATTTCATGTGAAAAAACTTGGAAGGGAACACAAATGATTCATTGGTTTATTAAAACTATCACAGTTTAAAAAGCTGAATGTATTAAAAAGTGATAACCTACTTTAAACAAAGGAGGTGGTCTCATATTTCACTTATCTAACTCATGCATGGATGAAATTCTTCAGCTTCGATCTAATCACTTTTATTTTTGTTTCGGCTGGCCTCAAGGCCAATGCACTAAATTCCCCTGGAGCAGTGAGTGCTGAGGTGCACAGCCCCTTCCTTCCCATGTCCACTAGACGCCAACAGACTGAGGACAGACATAACATCGGCTCTGACCCAGAGATGGTGTCCTTGACTCTTCTCCGCATGCATACATACACTGATCGCACTTCACATCCCTACAAAAATTCTCGACATGTCCCGTTTATTGTCCCCCGCTAAGGCTTTTTTTTTAGTCTCAAACAACGCCACCCAGTGGGTGCTGCATGAGAGGTATTTTTTTTTACCTATCCACCCTCATGTTTGTTTACTTCTGGTTTCTGCAAATAAATTTATACGTATATATGTGTATGTATGTATGTATGTATATGTATGCGTATCTTATACTCTCATTGGCGCTGCACAGGTGGCTGCCTCGGGGAGTGAGAGTGAAAACATGTCTCCAAATAATTGCCCTTCGTGGATAAATAAAGTTTTTTCCAATTCTGATATTGGGGTCTTCATGGTGATGATTCAGTGTTCTATGTTTTTGCAGTTCAAGTTAAGAGACAATAAAATTGTGTAGACATGTGCATTTCTGGATGCTGGAAGTTCAGATACATTTTGTACTCTGGTAAAAAACTGAAGCTAAAGAGTAAAAGTACAAATATTTATCTAAGAACAATTAGTCAGAATAGGATTGTTAATGCACAGGTTCTGTCTGGTTTAGAAACAAATGACTTGATGGAGTTACCAGATGTTTGACTCATAAATCCAGTTTCTACAGTGAATATTCCTCAACAAAAAGATATTGATCAGTGGACTCATCTCAGACCTGTCAAGCTTCACAACATGGATGCAGATGTGGAACTACTGATAGGAACTGATGCTCCAGATGTTTTAGAGCCATGGGAGTTGATAAACAGTGTGGATAGTGGACCTTATGCTGTGAAGACTAAAATTGTCTGGGCCATAAATGGTCCCCTGCACATTGGAAGTAACAGCAGAAATAAAAAGGACTTGACTGCTGTAACAGCCAATAGCATCTCTGTTCTTGAAGAAATGCTGGTTAAACAGTGGAATCATGACTTTAATGAAAGATCATCAGAGGAACAGATTGAAACGTCCATCTGTGTTTCATGGACATTGTTAGTAGTTCAATAAAACTTATTGGAAATCATCATCATATTGATTTACCTTTCAAGAGAGAAAGTCCCAGCTTGCCAAGTAGCGTCTGTGTTGCAGATCAGCACCTCCAGAGTCTCAGGAGGAGATGCTGGCTACAATGAGGAATACACTGCATGTGGAAACAACATGCTGGAACAAGGATATGCTGAAACTATACCTGCAGAAGTGTGGTACATTCCTCATCATGGAGCATACCACCCCACAAAAGACAAGCTGAGAGTTGTATTTGACTGTAGAACAACTTGTAAAGGAACATCATTGAACAGCTTCTACAGAGACCTGATCTCACAAGCTTACTGGTTGGGGTTCTCATCTGATTTAGACAATAACCTGTTGACATAATGTCTGATATTGATGTATGTCTCACCAAGTTTATGTCTCAGGAAAACATGTAGACTTTCTCAGATTCCTGTGGAGACATCATGGAGATACTGCAGAACCTGTAAAGGAGTCTAGAATGAAAGTGTATGTGTTTGGAGGAGTATTTTCACCAAGCTGTGTAAATTCTGCTCTGCAGAGGACCACGGATGATAACACACAACAGTATCCAGTAGAAGTGGTTGATACAGTCAAAAAGAACTTTTATATGGATGACTGTTTGAAATCTGTTGTTTCAGAAGAAGATGCAATGCTCCTGGTGAAGAGGCTGACTGATAGTATCTGCACTAAAGGAGGAGTCAAGCTTTCAAAATGGATCAGCAACAGTCGTACAGTGTCCATGTCAATCCCAGAGGAAAGGAACGCAAAAGAAATGAAAGGATCTGGATTTAGAAAAGGATCAACTTCTAGTAAAGAGAGCACTGGGTTTACAGTGGTACATAGAAACCCATCAGTTCTAGTTCAGAACCTCTGTGCAGGACCGTCCACAAACTAGAAGGGACATGTTGTCTGTTATTAGTTGACTGTATGATCCTTTGGGAATCTTGTCTCCCTTCAGTTACCAGCTAAGCTGCTGCTACATGAACTTTGGGATGGGATGAATTTATTCCCCACTCTCTCTCTCTGAGCGGTGACATGGTTGGCTGGAGGATCTCCATCTGATTTAACTGTTTAAACTGGAACGTTGTCTCAAACCAAGTTGCATCAGAAATCCAGATAAAGAACAACTTCATAATTTTTCTGATGCAAGTCAAGATGGTTATGGAACAGTGTCATATTTAAGACTGGAAAAGAATAACACATGTTGCCTTTATTATGGGAAAAGCTCGAGTTGCTCCTCTTAAACAAACTACAATTCCCAGTCTGGAATAAACAGCTGCAGCTCTTGTTGTTCAAGTGAACAAACTGCTGCCTACCTTAAAGTTCGCTCGATTTACTTCGACAGCTGTCCAAGATACATCTAAATATATACAGTGGGGCAAAAAAGTATTTAGTCAGCCACCAATTGTGTAAGTTCTCCCACTTAAAAAGATCAGAGAGGCCTGTAATTTTCATCATAGGTATACCTCAACTATGAGAGACAAAATGAGGAAAAAAAATCCAGAAAATCACATTGTCTGATTTTTAAAGAATTTATTTGCAAATTATGGTGGAAAATAAGTATTTGGTCACCTACAAACAAGTAAGATTTCTGGCTTTCACAGACCTGTAACTTCTTTAAGAGGCTCCTCGGTCCTCCACTCGTTACCTGTGTTAATGGCACCTGTGTGAACTCGTTATCAGTATAAAAGACACCTGTCCACAACCTCAAACAGTCATGCTCCAAACCCCACTATGGCCAAGACCAAAGAGCTGTCAAAGGACACCAGAAACAAAATTGTAGACCTTCACCAGGCTGGGAAGACTGAATCTGCAATAGGTAAGCAGCTTGGTGTGAAGAAATCAACTGTGGGAGCAATTATTAGAAAATGGAAGACATACAAGACCACTGATAATCTCCCTCGATCTGGGGCTCCACGCAAGATCTCACCCCGTGGGGTCAAAATGATCACAAGAACGGTGAGCAAAAATCCCAGAACCACACGGAGGGACCTAGTGAATGACCTGCAGAGAGCTGGGACCAAAGTAACAAAGGCTACCATCAGTAACACACTACGCCGCCAGGGACTCAAATCCTGCAGTGCCAGACGTGTCCCCC
>SSNP01000061.1:2046-73367 GCA_006937955.1 Pachypanchax playfairii
GCATCATAACAAGTGGCAAAAAAGTGACAGATCCAGCAAAAAACTCAATCAGCACAGCACCCAAATCAGAAGAAAAGTATTTAGAAAATATTTCCAGAAGAAAAAACCATCAAGAAATACTCAAAAAGAATTAAAAAAATGCTAGCAAATGCTAGCTAAGTCACAGAGCTACTCCAACAAGCTGCCACCAGTTATAGCGCTATTCCGGAAATATTTGTATTTCTTTGGGGTGTTTTCACTGAAAATTGCTTTATTGAAAAAAAATAATAAAAACAGCAGCTGAAATGTTCAAATATGACGCTGGATGATTATCTCAACAGCTTTACTCTGCGTCAACATGGATTCTGCAGGGGTTTGGGGCTCGAGCAGAAGAAGAAAACTAGAATGTTCTTGATGTTTAAATTGGGATTTCTGGTGAGAGTTTGCAGAAATACCTGTCCAAAATTTCTCCTGTGTTTTTAGCTTGGATGTGAACTGATGGGGCATCCGCAGCCTAATGGGGAAGGAGGTCATCCTCTGATCTGGAGGTGACAGGTTTGATCACAGGCTCCAGCAGGCTATGTGTGGAAGTATCCTTGGGCAAGATACTGACCCCCAATATAAGTGCCTTATATTATTGACATTTTATTATTATTTCAATGTATCTGCTTTAGGACTCTTCATATATTCAGAAATGTATTTACTGGTTTATTCTACTCACTTCTGTTTGAAACCACTAGAGGGAAGCCAAGATCTACAGACCTGAGTGTCAGCGTTACATATTTTACAGCCTCCTTTTTGAGTCAGTGTGTTGGAGGGTAACACAACTCGTCCATGAAGCCCAGTTGTACCATAAAAAGCAGACACAATAGACTAAAGTGTTAAGTGTGGAAAAGTCTGGAAGCACTGTGAGTTCATAACCTCATCACTGGTTCTGACAGGCTTCTGCAGAACTTGGAGACACGCTGAACAGGTAATTCAACCGTTGAATTGGGTGTGCTAGAACTGGATAGTTGCCCTCGAGGACCAGGACCAAACTCCGCTGAACTAGAACTTCTGCTCTGTTTGATGTTATGAATAGACACTCACAGAATGGATTTTGTGCATTATGCATCTTCCTGTATCAGCTGCATGAACTGTACAGGAGCAGCAGTGGGAACCATTTCATTTCTTTTCCTTGTACAAATAGACTCACTCACACCTCCATCTCTCCCTTTGGATTGCCAAACACTGATCTTCACACTTCTCTCTCTACCACCCACACTGGGATAAGTCATCACCACCTCAACACACAAAGCCTGGTATTTTCTGAACAGTCTCATTGCTACTGAGGTCTTACTCTTGATCTTTTTCCTCTATCAGCAGTAAGCCCCTCTGTTAAAGATACCTACCTACAACTGAGAGTAAACTGGTGACACACACATATATCCAGGGTGCAGACAGGGATCACAATAAACTTCTTTTTCTTTTTATTCATTTCTCCGTTTTTGAAATTGCAGGGTCAATATTTTCACATTACTTGACATGATGCACCAGAATGTACTCTACCTGTTTACAGGAATACACTGAATAGAACACAAGGTTTCACAATGGATACACGACTGACATTTCGCTCATTGCACTTACAACAGTGAATGACATTTTCCAGATTTTTAATTTGTTTTTGTTTTTTTCCTCAAATGCTTTCCTTTATCCCTTTCCAGATCACTTCCTCTTATTAATCTGATCTGATGGAGACATTCTGATGTAACTTCATTCTTTAGAAATACAATATGTAGAAACTCTACACACGCTGGATTTGTTTCTGATTACAAGTTTTGTTCCACTGTTGTATAGAGTCAGTACAAGTCAGCCACATACACTATGTTTATGCAATAATAAGAATAATAATCATCATCATTAGTTTCTTCTTCTTCATCATCATCATCATCATCGTCATAGTGGTAATAATAATTTATATCTTTATGCACAAAAGTTGGCAGCAAATACGGCATGGGGGGGATGCACATGACAGCCGTACTCAAAACTCAAAGCTGTACAGAGAAATGAGGTTGTATTTACAGTAAGAATGTGAAAATGTGTCTGTCTGCCTTCCTGTTCATCAGCATGGCTGCACCAAAAGGCTGTTTGGTCACCTCATATTAACTTCACTGCACCTCTGATTTGCAGATTTTACTCCATTCAGTGTTTTTTTCTGTTCCTGCGCTTCATCGAGCAGCAAGTGCTACCAGTCAGGCTTGTGCTTTCAAAATGGCATGCCCTGATTTGTTGATGACTGGCTGAATGTTTAACTTACTGATATTCTCTTCATCGGCCGACTACGATTGAGGTTCATTAGGCAAACGTTTGTAAAAATCATGCCTTTTTTTCTTTTCTTTTCTTTTTTTTAATTCTAGCACAACTTCCTAGAATGAAAGATCTAATCATGCACCTTTCAAATGGCTTGGCTGCTGAGTGGTTATTCAACAATGAAATATCCAATAAAAACATTCCATTCACCCCACAGGTTTATACCGACACCCAAATATGTACATTGACACGTATTGATGAGAAAGTGCTGAACCATCTGCGTTACGGGGTTTATAGCAGCACAGACAGTCACGGCAAGCCAAACAGGTCAGCCAAAATGCACAACAACTGAATGAGGGCTTCACAAACAGCCAGACAAAGCCAAGCGAACCCATGCTTCGAAGCAACATGATGGTGGACATTCAAAATAAACCAGACAGTCTACACAGTTTACCCCCTTTGGCAACAAGTCCCCCTCCCCCACCCCCACGTGTGTGTACGTGTATGTGTGGGGGGGGGGGGTGAGAGGTCAAAACATGCCACGAAAATAAAAACAATCCTAGATCAATAATCAGTATTCAAATTCATACAGACAAGTTTCTAAGTAAAAACATGATCATTTCTGTTATTATGATTTCTTTTTTTTTTTTTTTTAGATTTTACTTTAATATTGTGTCGTTTTCTTGTAATGATAAGAAACTGATTCAAGCTAAATCAATTCCAGGTTCTAAATGAGTCATTGCATAGAATGTTTGACTTGATAATTGCTTTCGTCTTGTCCTGTATCTGTGTGCATGCTTGTGTGTGTGTTTGCACAAATAGAGGCAGTGGGCCCAGCTTGTTACTGAATTGGTAACCTCATTAATCAGCAGGAGGTTAACAAGTCTATTTGGTGAGAAGTCAATTAACCTTGGCTCTGAAGTGGAACTAGGATGTGTAACGTGTACAGTATGTGTGCATCTGCGGGAGATAAATATTCATATTTATATATAAAGTGTGAGTGTGGGAGAACCTGTCTGCATGCTCGAATGCATCTGAACACATCATGCATGTCTGTACATGTGATACTGTTGTTGTAAACCCTTTGACATGTTTCATTATGATTTGTGGACAGACGTGGTTGATATTTCCCATCACTAATTGAAACGACATTTACACCATTGTGCTATATACCATTTGCTGCATGCTATTGCTTTTAAAAATCAATAAGCAAAAAAAAAAAAAGAAAAAAGAAACAAGAACATCTGATGCAATAAAACAGGTTCAAAAGTGAAAATATAAAGTTTTGCAGGAGTAAAACGCATAACAACATAAAAAGAAAGCTCACCGTAGAGTGATTCAATAAATACACAAATGACAAATTTACATAGTAGATCTCTGATTTGTTGTATGTACATACAATAGTATACAGTGTAAAAAGAAACTCATGATGATATGGACGCTTTAAAACATGAGGTATACAAGTAAAAACATAGTGAATAAGGCTCTTCCATTCAGTATCAGGCAAAAAAACAACAATCTGAACAAAAAAACTACTAAAAGATGAGCAAAATCAATAAAAAGGATAAAGTCCCACAAGGCTCTGAGGCTGACTATAACAATGGCTTTACGATGGCTAATAAAGGGCCGTGGCCACTCTTTCATTTGGTCCTCTCATCTGTGTGAATCTCACACTTATGGGCACGCTGGTAGTAATTCCCTTTCCCAAAAAATCCCTACAACTAATCAGCAGCGGCATCTTATAGGTGGTGAAAAAAAAGGATTGATATGGGTTTTTTTTTTCTTTTTTTTTCAGTTTTTCCTATTGTGCGTGCATTCTTGTGTCCACGTTTACACAACGCATTCTGTAGACACTGAAACAAAAAGACAAGAAATCAAAAAAAAGACATTCAGAGAAAGGGTCAGATTTCCCCAAACTGGAATGTACTGTGGAGATCACAGAAACCAAGTATTCAAGGATTTGTTAGAATCTTCAGGTTGGTTGTCGTTGCTGTAAATAAGCTTTGTCTGATCCAGTTGTGTGTCGTCATAGTGAGCTAAGATTAGTCTCTTTATTACAAGGAAAACCTATGGAATCCATCCTTTTTTATTGTGTTTTTATTTATTTTTTATTTTTTTGCATGAAAATACTCTGGAGACATCAGCGTAGAACCAGGAAGTCTTGTGAAACGAGGACTCCTCAGACACGAGTGCTGTTTCATGAAAATCTTTGTAGAGGGCGCTGTCAGGCTTCCACCACTGAGCCGTCGTGCATGAACAAACACGCTGAGTTTCCTTACATGATATCCCTCCGCTTCTGTTAGCAGGGCTTTCACTGTCTCCCAGATCAGGAGGATTTCTCCTGAGGATGAAGGAAAGCAGAGTGATTTTTTTTCCTCTCTCTTTCTGCTTCGATGCCTTCTTATTACTGACCTGAAAGAACGACACGAAGAAATACATGTTGGCCAATATAAACTTTTAATTAACCATAAGAAATTCATTAGACCAGCCTTAAACACAGACTTGTGCATATCTTATAATGTAATGGAAAATGAATAGAAAATAAATGTATTAAGATTAAAGACAAAAACGAATTGGGGGCAACAATCCTGTGCTGTGTCATGTCACGACTCAGTCAACCACATGCTACTTCACAGGATCCTCCAGCTTGCAGCAGCTGTCAGTATTGCCAGAAAATATGCTACTAAATTAAACATTTCTTAAGGATCATAAACAGCTGTGTCTGACATCACCACAGATATTTAACTAAATTGGTAAAACAACAATTGAATGTGACAAATTTCTACAATTTTTACTTTGTCTCTGCATCTCACAGCTTGTGTACTGACAAAAGCAAAATAGAGTCCATTGAAATCTGCTTTGTCTTCACTTCTATTGCTCATGCTTCATTGAGCAGAAAGTGTTTATTCTACCATGTAGTGAACGATGCCCACTATGTGTCATGATTCTGACTGCCCACAAGTGCTTTATTTTTTCCCTGTGTGCTCGTTGTCTGTGCAACATTAGCTTTCTCTGGCCAATTTTAGCACAATGTGCTTGACCCACATTACTGCAGATGTGCTGACTCCCATTTTTTAGGTTGTGGCCTCTCACCTCTGCAGCATAAGCTTCAAAACAAACTCAGACTTTAAAACTTGCCTGACAAATCAACAATCTTAAGACCCTTAAGACCAGGAAAAAACAAGGTAAAGCTTAAAAAGGAAAAAGAAAGTCCACGTTGTTTTAATCAAAGGGTTTTACACATCATAACATTTTGGAAGCAAAACCTCACAACAAATGTCATCATGTCATTTATTAAAATCTAAAACAAAGCTGACATGGGAACGCTGCGTGTCATAAGCTAACTAAAAAGCACCTGATTAACTCGTCATCAATAAGAGTTATCATTCTGTGGTGACAAAGGGAAAATATTTCGGAGTGGACGTCCCAGCAAACGCACGGCAAGCATCAGTGATGCAATGCTTTGAGAAATTTCAAGTTAGCAAGTTTAAGCTTAAAGTCATTACAGGACAACTAGAAGAAGAAGGAATGAGTACGGCTTGTTTGGAAGAATATGGTAAAATGATTCTGGTTTGCAAAATTGCTTCTCAATTAACTAAAGGTGTCCATAACAGTATCCTTTGGACAGATGAGACTGAAGTACAGATGTTTAGTCCTAATGCATAGCACCATGTCTGGAGAAAGTCAAACAGCACATAATACCAACTGTCAGCATGGTGGTGGAGGGGTGATGATTTGGACTTGTTTCACAGCCACAGAACCTGACCACCTTGCAGTTTTTGAATTGACCACAAACACTTTTGTATACAAAAGTATTCTAGAGTCACATGTGAGTCCATCCATCCAACAGCTCAGCTGAAACTGGGTCACTCACTGAGGCAATACATCCAAGAACATCAAGAAATGTACAACAGCACAGCTAAAAAATAACAAATCAAAGTACTGCAATGGCTTTTATGCTCTGACTTCAGCCTGATTGACATGTGGAAACAAATACTTGTAAACATCACTGAACTGAAACAGTGTTGCAACAAACAGTGAGCCAAAAGTCCAAACAACAATATGAGAAACTAATAAAGTCAAACAAAAATTACCAACTGAACTTACTGGTGAATGTGATGCTACAAGCTGTTAAACGGTGAGGTGGACACACAACTTTTCCCTTATGTTTTACTTTTGTTTAATAAATAAGGACATGACGGACTCTGTTATATGTATTTTGTGCACTTGAGGTTTGATTTGAATAATTTTAGAACCTAATAAGAAATACATCCTTTTATTATGTCCTGATAGGTAAAACTCTAAAACTGGAAGACTTTCTTTTTCACATGACTGTAGCTATCTATCAATACATGCACATAAACATGCAACACTCAAAGAAATAATAAAGTATTTTTTACTTACTCACCTGTAATCTAATGAGGTCATTGACATTTCTACTATCATCCTCCGTGGACTGTAGTTCTTTCAAAGCATCCACTTCAGCGCTTCAGCCCTCTCCTCATGTCTTGTAACAGCCTGCTGACAAAGCGATCCTCCTTATTTAATTCCCTTCAATCGAGAGCCCATGTCTGGGGAATTCAGTGCTGACAAGGCATCCTTTGATTCCAGGTCTGCTCAGTAATTTGGCGCAACACAAAAGGCACAGACAGTCACAGTATTTAATGAGTCATCACTTCACTTGAGCATCTCATTATACAGACATGGACCATGCTAATCTATGTAAATATATAGCCTATAGAACATTAATCTGTTAATCTTAATTTGACTGGACTTCATGGTTTTTGTTGTTGTTGTTTTTCTGGAGACTTTATGGGCCAAATAAACCATGTTACAAAAACTAACAGTCTAATACTGAAAGTGTCAACAATTCTTAATAATTTCTTCAGCTATTGTCAATGTTAACATGATTTTAATATGATAAGTATAACAAATTAAGAAGAAAAAAAACATTTGCAAACACTAATCAGTGGTGTGAATGATTGTTGACTCTGTCAAAAAAATGCTACATGTAGACAATAAAAAGTAAAGTATTCATACTGACTGATGCACTCAGGGTTTTGTCTTCTATTTTCTTTGTAAGTGAAATGAATTTAATGTGGTTTCGTAGGTTTTCCGGTACAAAGTAACCAATCTTTCTCATTTCATCTCTGTACAACCTGAAAGAAAAAAACAGTTAAATAAAAAATGGTGAGGCAATAAACCCATGCATCATTTCCACAAAAAGCTGTAATTTAGAATTTAAGCTTTCTGACGCCATCCCACAACTTAATACCAAAAAGAGACTAAAGGATTTTTAGGTCTGAAACTGAAACATTAGTTAGAATGTAAAAACTGCAGCTCACTCACCCTCCTCTCTTCAGTTCACCAAAAGGAGGTGAACTTTTTTCCAAGACCAGACAAAGCTGTGGGAATGACAAGAAAAAGGACGTACATGTGAGGAAAAAAATAGAAAATAGCCACAAAATGTGTTAATTTTTCAAGTGGCTGTTTAAAAACAAAAGCTAATAAACATTAATGTACCATCTCCTAGTTTTCCCGCCTGCTCTGCGGCCCCTCCTTGCAGGATTTTGGTGAGAACGTTTTCACCTTCGGCTGGCGCCTGACCTGCTGCAGCGCTTCCTATACCAACTGGTTTACTTCCGATTCCGACAGGAGCAGCTTTGGAGCCTGCAATGACAAAGAAGGGAAGAAAAATGTTTTTAAACTTACAAATCCCTCCCAAACTGAATGTTTTACTTTCTTAACTAAAGTTGGCAGTTTATAATAATGATAGAAGCAACACTGACCTATGCCTGTTAGAGGGGGTGTTGCTACTTTAGTCGGTTGGGGTGCTGTTGGGACTCCTGCTGTAGGTTTCATTCCCATGGCAGCTGCTGCAGGCGTGGCATCCGTTTTTGTCTAGAGAGAATTGGGTTGAGGCAAATCTTAATATTGGCATTTTATGTTGATAATATTTAGACATTAGCAAGCCACATAAAAATGTGACAGTTAATGAATAGAGATATGCATTGTTTCTGTGTTTTGGAGAGCAGAAAATGTAAATGTTATTTTAAACAAAATATCTGCACTTCAATGAAAGACACAAAGTATTGTATGAGCGCTGATATAGAGATAACATGTGTAATCTATAATGTCTACCAGAATGAGAATAAAAGCAATGGAGTGTTATCTAAAATTATAATTCCAGTTAGTTCCAACAAAATTTCAACTGTTTAGTCAAGACGACCTTTTCGGGGTGAGGTTTATTATTGTTGTTATTATCTACACAGCCGTAATGTAGGGGAACACTGGGTAAGTCAGGTCTTACTTACACTCTGAAGGTCAACAGTAATGAAAAGAATTGCTCTTTTGTGACATTTGCAACATGTGTTTGAAGGTTTTAAAAGAACTTTAATATTTGTTGGCTTGTATTATTAAGTATTATAAGGACAGGCTGCTGGGGGTATCTAAACAACCATACAACATAATTAGCACTTCAATCTAAATATTTTTCCCATGTAGGTAAAATGAAACCAGGTCCACTTACTATTGTGGCCTGCTGCCCTGTTGCAGCCCCCACTCCTGGCTGGCGTCCCTGTGATGGAGCTTGAACGGATCGTGGCTGCTGCTGTTGTGTTGGTCCAGTTCCAGCTGTTGTTGTTGGCAGGCTACTCGGAGGAGTCTGGCTGTGCTGTGGTGGCTGTTGTTGTTGTTGTTGCACAGTCTGTTGCTGCTGTTGGGCCTGGTGGCTGGGGTCAGGTAGTTCAGATCCAGATCCTGGATGTCTCCCTGACTGCCCTTGGACACCTGACCGCTGCTGTCCAGCATGGCCTTGTTGAGGCTGCTGGCTCTGAGGTTTAGATGGATCTTGTCTCCGCGTAGCTGTGCGATCCCCTTGTGGTCTCTGGCCCCTTCCAGCAGTGCCATGGTGATGAACAGATGCAGATTCTCGAGAGAAGTCTCCAGAGTTTCGTGGGCTTCCATGAGCAGAGCGGGAATCTGTGCCACTCCTTCTTTGTACAGATGAGGAAGTCCTTACATCAGGGCGGCCAGATGGATCTTTGGGGTGTGTCCTGGAAGAACGGGAGGACCTAGGGTCTTCTGAAGAGTGGCGAGAAGAGCTGTGTCGGCCAGAGCTGCTGCCGTGGTGACGGTGGTCCCGTGGTGTGGAGGAGGAATGGCGCTGACTGTACTCATCCTGCTGAGCGTACTCCTCTGGAGGTTCATCATAGTCATGGTAAGTGTGTTTACTACGTCTGCCTGTGGAGGAGTGACTTCCACTGCCGTGATGTCTTGACCGATCAGCACGGGCCTCCCGTGGTTTCTCAAACCAATCAGTCTCCTCTTGGCTTAAATGATAGGCTTTTTAAAAACCAATACACAAATTATCAGTCGATTGTTCTTTTTATGTGGGTGGTGAAGTAGCATGCAGATTGATGTACTGGAAGGAAAACATGTTCCACATTCCAGAGCCATGCAGATTTTTAATGAGTCCAACAGAAAATAAAAAAGAGGAGTTCATGCCTTGCCTAACACATAAAAACCATGCATGCAAGACATAAATCTAAGACACCTTTGGCTTCATAAATGAAATGGGGATACTTAAAAGAAAAAGACAAAGAAAACCAAAAATAAAATGGAGCTCCTGCCCATGTTTGCCATGCAGTCTTTTCAGCACACTTTAAAGGTGGGAAGAACAAAATACAGCACAAATAGTTTAGCACCAGTTACCTTCACTGTCAGAAACAGCACAGTGCATGTCATCTACGAGATAAGGATCATCTGGTTTATAGACATGACTTCTAGGAAGGTCCTTCTTGTGGTGGTCCTGCACATCTGGCAGCGAATGGCTGGAACCATACTGGTTTCTGACGTCATGGGGCTCTGATATGCCAGAGCCTCTCCCCATACCAACAGTCTTTCCAACAGGACTAATTGGGCTTTCTTCTTCTGAATTCTGACTTCGCATGGGAGGCCTTCCACTGCGACTGTTTCTATGAGACCGCTCCATTGCATCTCTTTCATAAGATTTACTGCGATGGCCTGTAGCATCTCTGGATGATATCTTGTCCATTCCATATCCTGTGGACCTGGACCTACCAGAGTTGTATATGCGATCATCCTCCTCAAGACCATCATGACTGGTGCCATAATATTTCTGCTGGTCATATGTATTTTTCTTCATGCCATAGCTGCCATCGTCCTGATTTTTTTTGGATCTTGACACAACTGGACAGGTACCCCCAGCTGATGTTGTCATTGTATAAGAAGCAAGGTCAGACTCCACATCCCGAGCTTCCTCGATAGGGGAGAATTTTGAAATCTTCTGCTCCATCCCCTGTTTCCTATGTTTACTACGTTTAGAGGAAACTACAGCAGGAGCAAGATTCTTGGATGTCACTTTGTGGCCACTAGAGCGAGATGTGTGTTTATAATCATCATAGTAATAAGATGAGCCACCACTCATTGTCGTGCTGGTGCGACTGTCCACTGTGCTCTGGTAACCAGCTGGGCCTGTGGGTCTGCCATAAGCATCAACAGGTTCATCATAGCCAGGCCCTCTTGCAGGGCCATTCTCACTACGATACCGCCCTCCAACAGGATGAAGAGCATCAGTGGGTTGACCAGTGTTGTCTTTTGTCAGCTCACTGATGTCATCAATCATCACATAATTCCTTGGTATATTCTGCTCCAGGTTGGATGTATAGAGAGCATCTGAAGCATAAGCAGAGGTAGGGCTTTCTGCTGTGTGAATCAGGCCAGGCTCTGGAGGACGGTATTGCCCATATGCAGTGCTATAAGGTGAACCATAGCTGGTATCTGGAGCTGATGTGGCCACCGAGACTGCTGGGTTGCTAATTACCTCATAATTGGTGGGGAGTTTTTGTTCAAGGTCTGCCAAGGAAGTTTGTCTTGGTCTTTGATGGACTGTCAGGATTTCAGCTTGTGGCTGGTAGGTGAGACCAGGTTGGTAGGAGCTATGACTGGGGTAAGGAAGGCTTTGTCCAGGCATAGGCTGACCAGGTGAGTGGAAGCCCTGGTGACCATGTTGCTGCATGGAAAAGTCTGTTTGATAAGATGACTGGCCATACAGGCGGGAAGAATAAGTTCCCTGGTTCTGGTATCCAGGGCCGGTAGGGGGATGGGGCTGAAAAGTTCCAGGCTGGGGGGCAGAGGATGGGTACTGAGGAGGTTGAAAACCTATCTGCTGATAAGCAGTGCTAGGCTGCTGTGTTGATGGTTGACTTTGAGGATATGGATATGGCATATAGGAGGATGTTGAAGGATACTGGGAGGTTGCACTGAGGTCATTACTAAATTGACTCAGTGGTGCAGTGCTAGGCCTGGTCAACAAACCATTGGCATCATAGGTTCCAGTTCCAGCGACCATTCTGAGGTTATTGAGCTCACTGTCTGACATGTAGTCACGAGCATCACCCATACATCGCAAGTAGGCCAACTCTCTCCTTTCCCTCTCCTTCACCATTGTCTCTTTACGCTGAGTGATGCCTAATTCCAAATAACGAAGCTTGGCATCAATTTCTTTTTCCTCTTCCTCCAGTTCAGCCTGCTGCTTACGGAGTTTTGATGACTCTTGTTCCACAGCTTTTAGTTCGCTTAACAGACCAGCTTTGGTGACTCCTTGGGCAGGTCTTGGAAGGACCCTCTGGGACATGCCAGGAGAGCTGTACATTTGTGCTGGAGTAACAATAGGAAGTGGAGCTTCCTCTGGCGGTGGGCTGGGGAGAGTTCTTTTTACTTTCCTCATCAGAGAGTTCTGCTGCTGCTGCAGGGAGGCCATCTGCTGTGAGAGTAAGAGACACATCAGTCAACCGTGAGCTATAAAAATATTTTCAAGTAAATCAAATTCATTTTTATATACTAAGTATTCAGACAGGGTTAGTACATTTCTTCTGAACAATTAAATTAAAAAGTATTTTGCGCAAAATATTTTCAAAATACCTGATGTTATAAAGCATGTGTACCATTCACTTATACAAATAATTATGAATGACTTACAGTTAGGAATAATTAAACTCTGTTAATGTATTGGTAAAGAGAGCATTACATAAACGTCTTTTTTAACTAATTTCTTACTTACAAAATAGCTGTGTTGAGATCCATTGAGATTTTAAGTATCCACACGAGAGCTTTGCATTAAACACTAACTCTAGAGATTCTGGATGCAAATGTGAAGAGCACTTCTCAGACTAATTTTGGTCTAAGAGCAGAGCCGTGTTAATTTACTTTGCCCAGCTGCTAACAATCGTGAAGAAAGCAAAGCAGCACCAGGATTCATTCACACTGTCACCTCCAGCAGCACTTAAGGGGTTTTCCTGATTTAGAAGGTGGGGAGGGGGTGGGTAGGAGGAAGAGGAAGGAGGAGATATAGCAAAGAGGCTTTTCTGGCATGGCCAGATGCTCTTATGAGACCCTTTTTTAGTTCCAGATTCTGTGCTTCTGTCTAAAAGAAGCACCCACCTTATGGTATAGTTTATACAACTCGCTTTTATATTAATGGGTGTTAAAGGGAGCCATTTTGTACACTAAATAAACAATAAACACTAAATAAAATATAAAAAAGTAATCTACTTTATTTTATCTTCATTTACTAATTGACCTTTCAGATCTCATGTTGCTCTTTAAATTTTAGTTACAAAACATATTTCTTATGAATACATCATAATAACATAGGCTTATTTGATAAATTATGTTTCAAAAAAGTTTAATTATTTCGTACCTGACTACTGGACACAACTTGATGATGATATGGGGAGAACCTGTTCTTGGCAGGGTCCTCTGATGTTGGGCTGAGAGGCTTTGGATCCGACATTGAACGCTGCACACTTTTAATGGGTCTTGGTAGCGTCTGGTGTCGCTGAGGAGATTCAGCAGTAAAGGCCTTCTGCTGAGGTGTAACATGGGCCTTGTTAAGCTTCTCCTGAGAGGCAAAAGTTGTCTCCAACATGCGATGAGGAGATAATGGAGAAACTGGTGAGTATAAGACTTGGGGAGATTTGGGGGGCTGTCGAGAGAGAGACTCATTTTGTTGCTGATGATAACCAATTTCCAAAGGGTCTGGTTTTCTCCTTTCAAATTTAGCAACTCCTTGAAGTCTGGGAGAGGTCGAGTCAGATGTATTGGCTCCTACTATATGAAGACTTGTTGAGTATGGACTAATAGTTGTAGGGACACTTAGCTGAGGAGTGACTACCCCCTGAGAATGTGGTTCTGGTTCTGTCTGGCAAGCTAGACTCTCTCCTTTGTGAGTCCTTTCGGGAGCTGCTATATAATGTAATAGGTCGACCTTTGAAGTTTCTGCCATTGTGATATGGATTGCAGGTGAAACCCTGCCTAACTGGTCTGGCTCTGTTTGGCATGACGAGTCATTGGTGGTCTGAATAGCTATACTTGCAGAAGCTACTTTAGATGATCCATCAGATTTTGCCTCACCACTGGTTTCCGAATGTTTAGAAGCACGAGATCTTCTACGTCTTACTGGTTGCTGGTCCCATTCTGCCTGGTCTTCCTCATCAGTCTGCACACTGCAGTCTGCAATGCGCCTTGTTCTCCTACGTCTATTCAAGAATCTCTCTTCACCCTCCTCATCATCTGTTTGCACACAGCTATCTGTAATTCTTTTGATAGAGTCTTCTTCAGAGCCATCCCTCAGCCGAGGCATGGAATTCTGCTTTTTCATAGTTTTAGAATCAGATTGCTTGTCACTGCTCTTTAAAGACATTTCAGAGGCAGAGCTATGAATAGGTCGGGCAGCCATCACTGCTTGAACTACCTGGCCATCTTGCCAAAACTGAACACTCTGTCCATCTTTTTGAATGACTCTACCACTTTGGTCACAAATGATAAATCCTTGAGGGACACCAACTACTCCTTGAACAGAACCCTGAGCTGATGTTGCTGCTGCAGCAGCTGCAGCGGATGCAGCAGCTGCCTCAGCAGCTGCAGCAGCTGCTGCTGCCTCCACTGCTGCTGTCTTTTGCCTTTTCTGCTCCTCCAGCTGCTGCTGAAGCTGCTGTTGCAGAGTTTGAATTTGTTCAAGTTGCATTCTTTGTTGGGCCAATTGTTCCCTTTGCATTATAAGCTGTGTCTCACGTTCTGCTTGCTGTTGCTGTAAGACCTGCTGTTTGATTGTCTGCAATTCTTGAAGTTCCCGCTGAACAAGTAGTTGTTCTTTTTCTCTGTGACGCTGAAGCTCCATACGATCTCTCTCTAGCTCCTCGTGCAAACGCAGCTGTCGTAATTTTTCAAGCTCCACCCGTTCTCGCTCTAGCTGTAATAAATGTTCCTGTTGTTGACTCAGTCTCTCATCTTCCTTACCTTTCTGTGCATCAGTGGTAGAAGAAAATTTGGTACTTGGTGCTTGAGTAGTTTCATGAGTTGTTGCTTTAGACTGGGACTGAGGAAGAACTACTGACTGAGGCTGACTCATGGGTTGTGTTTGAGATTGGGTTTGTGTCAAAGATAAAGGTTCAGTTTGTGCAGGTAACTGCTGTGTTTGCATTTGAGGCTGTACTGGTTGAACAATGGGAGGCTGGCCTTGAGAGAGCGATGTAATACTTTGTGAGCTCATTTGAGGGCGATCTATTTGTTGTCCAGTTGTGGTTTGCACGCCAGATACAGGTACATGTTGTGCTCCTGGTTGTGTTCCAGGTTGGGTTGTTGGAATGGTTGCAGCTGTTTGTGCAGCTATTGTTGTTAAGGGTTTTCCAAGATACACAGGAGTTTCTTGACGTGAACTGCTTAATGTGGAAATACTTTCTGATAGTGTTGCTGAAGTAGGATACTGGTTTGGAGGAGGGTAGGAATATGGTCCCTGTGTGGACAGAGGCATCCTTGGAGTCAGTTGCGGCAACCTTGTAAGACTAGCCAAAGGTACAGCAGTTACACCTGTAGGGTATGGCCTGTAAATTCCCCTAGGCATTGGATGTATGACTGGGGCAGGCTGTGTAGTAATTGGTAAGGTTGACGCTATTGGAGCATTTATAGTGGAATATATCATGCCATCACTTCCTCTCATAGTGGCAGGGTACAAGGCGCGTATACTTGCTTGTCTAGCATTTATTAGATTTGTCAGAGTTTGACCATCCACTGTTTGTCTTCCATCTGGTCCATAAAGTAAATTGGCTCTAGCTGATGCTAAGCTTTGATGAAGATTCAGTCTTGCTAAAGGTCCACCCCTTCCTGCTGCATATGCTGCCAGTTCAGGGTTAGTTCCAAAATGGCTCCCGATATGGTCAACAGTGTTTAGAGCTGCGCACATACGACTGATCTCCCTGGCAGTAGTTGCACTGTACTGAGTGAGATTAGAGTCCTGTGATCCTGTTAGGTCATGTGAACCACTTGTATAGTCAGAATTGATATTTGACATGGAGCCATATCGACGAAGTGGTAATGTAGGACCTGCAAAATCCCCTTGGTGGCGCAAATCAGTGTAAGAACCATACTGTGCCCCCATGCCAAGGTATCCTGCACTGTAAATCTGATTCATACTGCTAAGATCTACGGCCAGACCTCCCTGGAGATTACTCTGATATGGACTGGCATCAGTCATTGAAGGCAGATTGGTATCAGACATGGAGGGTTGTATTCTTCCAGAAGATGGTACAGGTCCTGGATATTGTTTATGATCAATTCTTTGGGTAACTTGGGGCTGTTGTTGCTGTTGACTAACAATGTAGTGAGGTGGGTGGGGAGGGTGGGCTGTTTGGGATGTATCAGTAATGGGATTTTTGTCTGAAGATACTGTGGGAGATTTCTGGGAGAATGACCCTGAACATGTACCAGCAAAGGGCAACTTGTAAACAACATCACAACAAGCCACTTGGTTTTCTGGTTTGAGCTGTCCAGTAAGATCCAAAACTTGAGGAGGAGGAGGAGCAGCCTTTTCTTCTTGTTTTACCAGCTGAGTAACTGTTCTACTTTGAGATGTGTTGCATTCATCAAGTTGCACCATCATAATATGGGGCTTACCTGTCGACAAATTCATTACCACCGGCTTGTTTTTCAGCTCTAAGGCAACTCCACCATACATTTCATGGGGTACATTAGGTGCAAGAGCCCCAGATACTGATGGTGGAGCTAGAGGGGATACTCTAGGTATGGCACTGGCAGTTACTACAGGCAGGGCACTGCTTGTCTGGGTCACTACAAGGTCTTTTTTCATCAGCAACGGCTGTACCTGATTAGCTAAATTGTAACGGGCAAAAGAGGATTGCTGTTGGTGCTGCTGAAGCTGCTGCTCAAGAAGTTGTTGCTGTTGCAGAAGTTTTTGCTGCTGTAACTGCAGTTGCTGTTGCTGTATTTCAAGATTTTCCAGGCAGGCATCAATTTTAGGAATAGATGGGTCAGTAATAGGTGGCTTATTCTGAGTTAAACAAACAGCTGATCCAACCCCTTGACCCAGATCCACACGGTTTTGCAAAGGATCTCCATACACTACAGGTTGCTTGGGTTGAGACATGAACATTGACCCTGCAACAGTAACACTAACTGTTGTTGGTGTTGAGACAGATACATGTGGTTGCTCTTGTGCATTGAGGTTCATGATAAGAGGTTGTACTAGTGTGTGCCTACCAGATGACTGCTCTGCTCCTAAAGAGTATCTTCTTGTATCAGAAGCAAGAGATGTTAAATCCATACCCTGATCTGTCATTATAATTGGAGCTGACCTCAATGGAGCTCTTAGATCTACAACAGTTGTGTTTGGATGTGTTTGACCCTGTCCTTCAACCTTTGAAATACCTGGAACATTTGAGATTTTACAGTAAGAAATATTTTCCATGGATCCCCGACTTTGCACACCTGTAGTTACAGAACTAATACCAATACTAACTTTTTCAACACTTTGACTCATCTGAGAAGAATGTTTTTGGGACTGTTGAGAAGGATGCCTTTGTGGTGATGTTGGGGAACTTGTTGAAGGGGACTGTGAACTATACAAAGTTTTGCAACTGGCCTGTGTTGGTGATGACAACGGAGACGTAGATGAATTTACAGTAATTGGCTTGGACGGACTGGACTTTTCAGAGCCCAGTGTTATTACCATCACTGGTGAATCTTGAGAGGACTGTTGTCGTACAAGACGGGGTGACATTGTCCTTTGAGACGTTTGAACACCATGGGTTGAAGCTGTTGTAACACCAGCTGGCAAAGATGGTGGCTGCCTGCTATTACCACTAGTGTGTCGCACAGATGGTGCATTTGTTGGACTTTGTGTTGGCGATGTCAGGGGGGAAACTGGAGGGCTGGGTCCTTTAAAAAGTGAAAAGACTTTGGATGTCAGGGAGGATGATCCAGGGTCAGGTGGTGGTTGTGTTGGCCTCTGGGAGCCTGTTCTGTTGCTAACAGGCACTGAGTTTCCTGCATGCCGAGTTGAGGAACCCTGACTTATTTGGGCTTTAGTGGTTGCAACCCCAACAACTCCTTCAATTTTGGCACTTTGTGTCATCATTCTGTTCTGTGTTTCTTTTGATAGATGTTGTGTTGCATGCATACCTGCAATTCTGGAATCACTGCCTGTTGCAGAGAAGGACATAGGTGCTGTAACCTGTGTAGCATTTGAGGAAGGGGATATGGAGACTCCAGCATCTAGACGATGCCCATCATCTGACTGAGAGACACCTTTCTGCTGATTAATTGTTTGTCCTTGCTTCTGCATGAGCTGTGCTTTCCTCATCATCTCCTCATATACCTCCTCTGCACTTTTTAGAGTTTTATCAGATGGGGACATTGCTGATGTCTTTTCTGTTGGGGAATAAAGTGATGTGAAAGTTGGAAGGTTGAATTCTTTTCCCGATTTGTAAAGTTTTCCACCAATCATCTCAAAACCTTCAGCCTCTGAGTCCATTGAAGGTGAATATTCAGAGCATGATGATCTGTGGAGCTCCTCCATCTCAGCAGCTTGCCTTAACTCCTCTGTAGGTGATGCATCCTCAATAGGAGAGAGATTACTTGGAGGAGTTTTGGACCTTTCTCTGCGCCTCTGTGCCCTAAGTTCCTCTTTGTCTCTTTTTGTTTTCCTGGCTGTGCTTCGGATCCTCTGTTGCTCCAAATCCCTCATCTGCTCCTGTTCTTTAAGTAGTTCTTCCTCCTCTCTCAACTCATCTTCTTCAGATGAGTCCTCAATTGTGGGCAGAAGTGGCCCATGGGACCGATGTCGAGCTTTCCTCTGCTGCTTTGCCTCCTCAAGTCGTGCTCTTCGACTAGGACTGCTATCACTGTCATCTTCCATGGATGACACAGAAGTGGGGGATGTTCCAGAGGTGTAGCTTGGAGTGGTGGCTGGGAGAGTGGATGAATAATCTCCCTTGGATCTCTCCTCTGGAGAACCAGTAAGACTCTCCATTTCCAGCTCTGGTTCTCGTAGATCATGCTCGCCACTAAGCTCAATGTCTCGATTGTAGCTGTTGGTGTTATTCAGCTCAATTGTCTTAAAGCGCCGAAGGCCTCCAGCCATTACAACATCTTCTTCTTCTTTTGATTTATAAGCACCCTCTGGTCCCTTTGATTCATCTTCAAAACTATTGGACTGGTGAGACAGCCGTCTTCTCTCTTTGCCTAAATCCCCACTAGTTTTATGTGTCTTTTTAGTTTTCTGGTTTCCTAATTCTTCTAATTCTTCTTCATCTGCGCTCATCTCCATAATTTGCCTCCTCATGTATTCTTCATCTGTTAAATCTTTATGTGACTTCTTTTGTCTTACTGGCAATGGTGAAAGTCCACTTTCACTGCTGTCTTCCACGTAATCATGACGAAGCTTACAACTGAGGTCATCTTCTGATTCATCTCTTGCTGCCTCATCTTCGGGACTGTAGTCTTGCCCTACAGAAAGTGAATGAGGCCTGTGTTTCTGGTCTGAGGCTGTCTTTGATTCAAGTAAAGGTTTCATGGAGCTCTCTAACTTGGTGATTTCTGAGGGGATGGCAGCACCTCTTTCACTAAGCTTGATTCCTTCTTCTTGGATCTGGCCAATAATTTCCCCTTGGGAACTGGAGATCCCATCGGAAGAGTATCCAGTGTCACTTAAACTTTGCATACTTGATTTGCTGTGATCCTAAAGAAAGAGAGAAAGAGAAGAATGAGAAGCCAATAAACGTCTTCATAATTAACTCATAAAAGGTATATTACAAGCTTCAGTGCACATTTCATATCCCACTATTTCATCCAGCTCATCAGCAATGACATTTTTAGAAGCATTGTTAGATGACTTGGAGTAAAATCAATTTTTTACACCTAGTACAGATGAAATAGTCTCTAATAAGATATTAGAGTATAATTACTTTGGAAAGAACCACCACAATATTTTAACAATTTAGGCTGGAATCAACCCAAATGTTTGTTTGTTTGTATTTGAAAAATTAAGTGAATTTAACGATTAATGAATTATAAAAAAAAAATAAGTAAAAAGAACAATTTTCACTTCTTCAATTTATTACAATTGTATTTGTTTGGGTTGAGTTTGCCTTTCAGCACCATGTGCACACAAATGGAAATATATACTGACACAGAGTGAATATAACAGACAGTTGAACATACAAACATTTACAAACAAATGTATTTTGGTTTCATGCTTGTTTGACATCTCTGACACATTCTCCACGGCATTCTTCGAACCGTTGAAGACTAAAGAACATGCTTAGAATGCTTAAAATATCATCACGAAGTGTCACATTTCACGAAAAGCTTGCGTTTGTTTTTGTTGTTTTTTTAACAAACAAAACTGTCCAAAACAAAACAGCGAGATGGAAGAGTGGACTGGAAGTAGAAGAGTGAAAGGAACGTCCACTGAGAAGATGATGCTGACGAATATAACAATGAAGGATCATGATTGACTCATGATGATGATGATGATGATGGTGACAATAAAATTTCAGATGATGAGATCCAGTAAAACAAAATATGAAGATTGTGAAAACAAAGAAATCACAATAAGGATGATAATTGAATTTTAGGACATTTCTTTCATAATTTTATGTTGAACAACACAAATTATTCTTGTACTGGTTATAACCAAGTATGATAATAATAATTAGTTCTAACTAAAAATGAAACAAAATTAAGCCCAAGAAAAAACAAAACTAAGGAGGATGGCATGATGAGATGGGGGATGAGAAAAAAATGTAAATTAAAAAAGAGTTTGCATGAGCTCAATATTATGGTTCTGAGAAATGGTTCCAGTTATTTGAATGGATCAAAGTAAATCAAAATGGTGAATCGAGAGAACAGGTGTAACAGGTGAAGGCGAAGAAGTTGCAGGTAGCTCACTTCATGGTGTCTTGACTTCTTTTCTTCTTCAGCTATCTTCATGTCTTTTGGAGAAGTGTCAGTCTCTATTAATGTCTTCTTCTGTGCGGCTTTGTCTTCTTTTTGAGATTTAGATGTAGCTTTAGTCTTCTCCTGGGTTTGCGTCTGTTTGCGGCCCTGGTTGTTACCTGTGGGTTTAGACTGAATAGGAACCGTTTTTGAATGGGTAGGTGGGGGCTTGGTGTGATTAGGTGCAGCTTTACCAGGGGTAGATGAAGCCTTGGCACCAGATGGGTGAGAGGAGCCTTTAGTCTGATTCGAGGACTGAGCAGATCCTTTTGTCTGAGTCGGCCCTTTGGCCAGAACTGGGCCCTTCATTTGGTTAGCAGACTGTGTGGGGGCCTTATTTTGAGCATTTGACTGATTAGGAACCTTAGATTGAGCAGGTCCCTTACTCTGAGAAGAGGGATGTGTCTGACTCTTAGCTTGGGGAGGTGGCTGAGTAGAAACCTTGGTTTGAGGGGTAGTCTGGCTGGGCCCTTTTGATTGAGTGGCAGGCCCAGCCTGTTTCACATTAGAGGGAGGGCCACTTACTTGGGGACCAGAAGATTTCTGTTGTTGCTGAGGACCTGTGGTGTTAGGCCCTGAAAGTTGATTAGGTGCTTTCAGCTGAGGTGTTTGCTGTTTGGCTGGAGCAGATGGTCGGGGAGATCCCATGGATGGTCCCATGGGATCTGGAATATCTCCCAAACTTCCTGATAGGGCCCTCTGTGTTTGGCAGTTTAGGCATAACCATTCTTTCTTCTGGAAAACAAGGACACAGAAAATCGGAATCAGCAAAATTAATATAGAAAACCATGTTTTACTGCTACAAATTATGTAGAGCTTTAACAATTTTGACAAAATATGCAAAGTAAAATCATTTTTGTGTTTAGACTGATATTTGAATTGTGTCAGTTAAATGTTTTATTGATATTAATGATGACTGATAAGTGAAACAACGCCGTCACTTTACAGAGTCATCCACAGCCAAAGGATTCAGATCAACCCAATCTGGATAACAGAGTTTAAAGCCTACCCAGAGAGGGGTTTTACCTCTTGAAGAAGACTTAATCTTTTGACGGCATTAATCACTCTCAAACAAGGTACACACACAGAGAGACTGCAGTGTGAATACAAATTAACACATCAGTTTAGAGGTGCAACAATCAACAGACCAGTCAGTGATTGTCAAGAACTGGCCCTGGGGCTGGGAAGAGCTCACATCAGCAATGTTTCAGCCAATCAGAGCATTCATTTAAACAACGTGACCAGCTCTGTAGATGGTTTTATACCATAGTTATACCTTGCTGTAGTTTCAGCTGGTGAGTAGCACTTGTTAGTTAGAATTCACAGGTTTAATTCCCATATATATCATGCTGCTTTATTTTAATCATCGTCTAAATGATGATTTCTATTGAAGGTCAACAACTAAAATTTCAATGTCCTCAAAAAGTCCAAGTTTAGTCTAGACATCTGTGAATATTTCAGATGTTGTTTTGACATGTTTTTTACAAAAGATCTAATCATAAATAAAGTAAGACTCACAATTAAAAAAGAAAAGTCCCCCCCCCTCTATCAAATGTCGTTAATGACCCCTGTCCTAGACCTTCTGTTAAGCCCACAGCAAGCCCTCTTGCTGTTTCAGAATGATATTTGACCTTCACAGTCACCCTTACAGAGTTACATGTTTGGCTAGTATTCACTTTGACTCTGCTAAAAACCCAGAACAAAACCCATCAAAAACAGGATATTAACATAAACAGATTCAATTTCAGGTCAATGAAACAGATCGATGAAACTGCATGCTGAATGAAATGATTCTATTATAGGTTATGAAGGCAGACACACAGAGGTGGGGGGTGTGGGGCATGTTTCTAACACAACTCTCTGTTGATGACAACCATCTTTGCTTCAGGCCTGAAGATAAAGTATTCGTGTGTCTCAGACTTATACAACAACACAAATAACCTCATTGACACCTCAACGGTTGATTACCATCTGACCAATAAATCAAATCTTTTATTGGTGTCACATTTCAAAAGAATAAATACAGAAGATTTAACTACAGGCCCAGTCACAGCTATTAGATAAAAACAATTCAGGTGTTCAGTGACTGTATCAGAGGACATATTTACTGTGGTACAAACAATCAAGATGCCACAGAAAGCTTCAAGTAAAAGATTGATTTTTCTAAAGTATCTCCATATAATTTCACATTGCATCAACCAAACACTATCAGAACTCTGAAAGGGCTTCAGGCAAGATAGAGAGACAAAAAGTGGCAATCATTCAGTCAGCAAGGACCATCTTAACGCCTCAATAGGGAGCTTAATTTAGATGCTCAGACTCCAATAAAAAGATCTTAGAGAAGGATGCAGTTTGCTTTCTTAAACCCCTCATCGTAAATGTGCGTGCAGACACTGATCTAATGAGGACTTATTGCTTCTTCTTGGCTTGTGTGTTCTTTGGCTTTCTGACCATGATGATAGTTCAAATAAAACACAGCAGAAACAGTTTCTAAATGTCCATCTAGTACAAGTGATTATAAAATAATCTCATAGAGTTGCAAAGTACAAGCTGTAGTTAGCAAACAAAGCTAAAGCTTATAATCAATCTATTAATGATCGACTATTGTTCATCCAAGGAGAATGAGGAAAAAAATAATATATAAAGGTAAGACAAATAGTTGGAATCGCTATTTAATATATATTCCTAATCCAAATATAAACTATGTTACGACAGTTCATATGAATGCTACATAAACATGTATCTTGTTAGACAGGAGAAATATCAATCCCAAAAAAACACTTCAAGAATGTTTAAATAAATAAACTCTATGTGATTTGAGTTTGTATTTGTATTTATTTATAATTAAATCCTTAAACAGACAACTTAAGTTATTCTCTCTATGTAATAATTGATGTATATTTAAGAAAGAGTTTCATTATTATTTGGAACAAAATTAAATCTGTTTTGTTAATTGTTTTCATTAGATGATCAGCCATGTGTGAAGGGTGACCAACAGAGATGATTTATGCAAAAATATGAAAATGCTAAAAGATGGAGATTCAAGGTTTTTGCCCAATTTAGCTGTCAGATATTTGAGGCTGTCTGAGACAAAACAGGTACTAAATTAAAACAACATGGAGTAAAGGAAGTTATCTGCAAAGTGTCGAGGACTGTTTTTCACTAGGACCAGTGAGAATGGTCGAACTTAAATGTTCTAGTTAGAAAATGTTGCAACAGATAGAGAAAAACTACACAAACTGAGCTTTATAATAGATTGAAGATCCACATATTGCAGTAGCAATGATAGAACAAACAATACACCTAATAAAAACTCTATCCAGCGAGGGAGATAAATTATGCAACATCTTCCCTTAGTAAGGATTTTATTTAAAGCACGAATAATGTAAAAATATGTATTTCAGCTTTGATAACAAAATTATAGTATAAAACACCCTTTTTAATCTGACAGGAGACCATGAGGTACTCTTTTGCTTTTAACGTTACCTTTTTTGATTGACAGACCACATTTCTTCATTCAGTAATCCATCAAACTAAACATGAAATCACTACGGACTGACATTCAAATCTATGTACGACATGCTATTTTTATTGATGCGATTTGATTTTTTTGTACAAGATAAAATCTTTCTTATTGTGCCCAAATCCTTCAGAAATCTGTTGTCTCAAGTGAGACCATGAGGCGTGGATGAAACCGTCGGTTTGCCAAACAGACAGACTTGCTTTGTTTTCATATCTCTCAAGTGCTCTACTGAGAAGCTATATATAAACAGGTGCAGCGCTCTCAGAACCAGCCATCTGTGCCGGTTCTTTCATGACCAGCGACTGTGTGTTTGTGGACAGCCAGAACACTCACGGGACCAAAAAGGTATTTACTGAAGCTGTGCAACAATATATATGACAGTGTGTCTACAATTTGTGCATACATGCACATCAATAACCATCATCGCACAAAATCTCACTAATGCACCCAAATCAGATACTGATGAACTTTTTTCTTGTTTTCTTATGAATTGGGTTCTTCCTCTGCCATGTTGACAGTGCCAAACTCCCCTTTTTGCACCTGAATCAGCATAACATGACTGCGTGGGTGAAAGGGATCGCCAACCAAGGCCAAACTAAAGCTGCAAGTAGCAAATTATTCATGTAGAGTGCTTTAGCTTGTAGAGCAGTGAGGCATGTGGGCAGTGAATCCCACCTGTGCCCACACAGTGAGGAAAAAAATCACATCTGTAAAAAAAGACTGCGCTTTTGCTCTCTTCTAAGACAGAGCTACACTGTCCTCTGAAATCTCCAACAGCATCGGGATATACAACTCAAACTGTAGCCAGAACTCTTAAAATATTGACAAATGATGAAATGTCCCACTTAAGAATGAAGAATTTAGGTTTAAAACTAAAGAAGTGGATGTGAGTTTGTGCTGCAGTAGTTTGTGTGACACATGGTGTATGCAGGAGTCATAAGGCATCAGGATTACTTTGCTTGTGCATCATCTTGTTAAAGAACTTGTGACTTGATTAAATGACAAGAGGTTAACATGTCTGCTCAGCTGAGTGTGTATTTACTACTAGCAGCAGTTCAGATGTAGGTGACAAGAAGACATGGCCTCCATGACAGCAGTTTTTAACAGCTACCAGTTATTTTAAACACTTTCTTTCAAAGGATGCACGTTCTTAAGTCTCAGTGGCCAAATTAGTTGCTACCATGCATGAACTTATTGCACTTCTCACTTAAGACCTAGTGAGTTCAAATTTGTTGTCACTTCTCTCTTGAGGGCAGCACCTGGAGGAATCCACAGAAGGTTTTCTTTGACTGTCTTTTAGCTGTTTGCCATCCTTTGTGATGGATGGAGTGAAAGACAACCAGAGCTGAATAAATCAGACAATATTTGCTAACTGTCTGAAGTTGCACCTCAATGTTCGGACTAGAGGTCACAGCTGTTCCAACCTTTCACTGACAAGATCATTCGGCGCCTTTGTCCTTGTTTCCCTTCGGCAGGGGACTGACCCTTGTCTGCAGGACTACAAATCTGTTCTGAATCACTTGTTCATTCATTTTATTCTTTCTTGATGTTTGATCTTGTGTTAACATGTTAATAAACTCACCAGACATCAGTGAACTGTTCAGATTATTTTCCTTAATCATAGAAAATACAGCAAACAATATGGTTAAATTAAACTGTCATACCTGGAATGCAGTACGTAGAGTTTACACGGTCATGTGTAATTCCTGGGAAACATAACACTCACTAGCTTGTATGTATCTATATGAGATACAACATTAATAAGACAGTAAATGGCCACATCCATAAGTTTCATTAGCAAAACAGTGCAGCAGCAGTAAAAGACCTCAGGTGTGCTTGTAATAAAGAAATTCTGCATCATGAAACTGAGATGGATATTAAAAACATTCTGTGTGCTGTAGTGATACTTCATCCAGTTGCTGTTTCACAGCCACAAAAAGCATTTCTTTCACTTTCAAAACAAGGAGAGATTGAAGATTACAAGTAACCACAAGGAAAATGTCAGAGCGATTGACCCCATTCTTGTAGATTGATCCCATTCTTACAGGAGCTTTCTGAGACATTACTGCCCTGATGTGTGAGAGCGCGCGTGTGTGTGTGTCTGCCACTTCAGTGTGTGTATCCAGGGTTGTGTGTGTATCTGACCAAATATGTGTCTACTTGTATTGTTTGCAAATATTTCTGTGAACATTAGGTCTTCCTTTTTAAAGGAGTAAAGTGAAGAGGATGACGGATGATATCCAGTTTAGTGGCGCTGCCATATTGTGTTTTTGGAACTGGAGTCTGTGTGTTACAGACTTGGAGCAGTAAAGCAAAGAACAAAGTAAATCAACTATATTCCACAAAAATAGAAGGGAAGGAAGCAGGACATACAACATACTGCCACTCCTTTTATTTCAGCTTCCACTTCCAGATTCTTTTCCTTTAAACATTATTATGTTTAGATAGTTTCAGCCAAACCATATTTTGTGAGGTTACAATGACTTTGTAACAACTTCTATTCGGCAGTTCTAATGATTTTTTTGTTTGTTTGTTTATTTCCATATTTAAAGTAAAACTTCTCCAGACATTCCTGAGATTTGAAGTTCCCAGTAATGAGACAGAGAACCAGAAAAGATTCCAGGTGCTGCTGATCCTGGTGAAAAAGATTAAAAAACTGAAGAAAACATACAGCAGGTGGAAAAAAATCAAGGCTGCTTCATTGTAGCAGGAACAACAGCGTATTATCTCTGTGAATCATGTGCACAACTTCTACATGATTTGGAGATGTGTTTTAGTCCTCTTGGTGAATTAAAATAAAACATTTATTATCCTTTTTTTTTTCTTTCAGCCATTTGAGACTGAAAATCACCTGGATGCAGTCATGAATATTCTAACAAAGTAGAATAAACCTTATTTTTATAATCTTATGGTAAACATTAAATCATTGATGCAGTGATAATGAACCTTTTAAAACACTGTTTACAAAACTCAGCCGGAGAAAATACGTGTAATTCTCTCCAAACAGCGAGCGTTTATCAGCAGTGTAACTCTGGTGAGTCAGATTATCCTGTTTTGATCTCAGTCAGGAAGAAATATCTTGTTTCTCTTCAAAAGCTTCATTATTCTTACCTGCTAGTGGATAAATTAGATCACTAAAGGAGTTTTACAGTTGTCTGATGATAAACATGTGAAGGGTATAATAGATTTTTCTTTTTTTTCTCTCTCTCACCTAAAAACAGAAGAAAAAAAGCTGCTTGCCACCAGCTAAAGTTCTGATGAGACTGAAACAAAACAGTAAAGTCATGGAGCTCAAAACAAAATATTAACAAAACTATAGAGCGTAAGAGTTAAATGACCTTGTTTTTATGAAATTAGATCAAAGAATTAATTGATAATTACCTTTTGTTGATTTTCTTGAAAATGGATAGAAATCTAACAGTTTGCTCATAAAAATATATATTTTTAAACCCTTAACATTCCTGCAATTTTTGCCCAAAATGTTTTTTAAACGCATACCCAAATTAAAGTAAACGAACAAGAAATCTGTAACTTTGACATTTTATTAATACTTATTGGAGGGGGTTTGGGCTGACAAAAGCACTGGTGATCTTTCCAGGGGTTATTCTATCTTTGATTCTCATCTATAACTAAAATCACAAGGCTCTCAGCTTCCAAATATATATGACATGTTCATAGTATTAAAAGTTGGAATCTACAAGACATGCACAAGAAGTGCACGTTTGTGGGCGGTGTATTATTATTATTATTATTATTATTATTATTATTATTATTATTATTATTATTATTATTATTATTATTATTATTATTATAAGCAGTGACTGTTTATAATATCATGTTTTAAGTTCCCCTGGACGACTATTTGAACCTGTAAACTAAAACAATTTAAAGTTTCTCCCTTTAATATCGAAGCAGATTTCCACAACAAAAATCCTACTGAACTACAGCGTAGATGGTTTTTACCAACAGGCAGTAAAACCATTGTTACCATAGTAACACAGTTCTCCTCTATGTTTTCTCATAATGTCTCTTTATATTGCATCTTACCACACTGAACTGACAGTATGTGTGCAAACACACACCAGGGAGTGAGACAGAAAGTTTTCATTTGTGCTGGAACGTCGAGTTTTTGCCAACAAAAACTGTTTTATTTGAGTTTGTAATTTCCATTTCAAATAATTCTGTGAAAAATAGTCACTTTTTTTTTTGTTTAGGATAAATAAAAAGATTTACTCAAAACACCTATTCAGAAAGGGCAAAGTATTTCCTCTGTATTTATAATATCCAGACAAAAAGAATAAAAAACAAATGCAAATATCACATTTAAATGATGATAAACTGATGAATTCAGACTGAATGGGAGTTTGGAGGTTGTGAAAACTGTTTCCACCTCCTGCCCATGGAGGGAGCCAGAGAGCACATCATTTCATGGAACGCTATGGAGCCCCGTGGGAGCATCCACACCAGCACATCAACATGATCTGAAAATCCAACATCACACTCGTAACGTCCGACTCAAGCTTCCAGATACATACTGCATTTAGACCAGACTGAATATCAAACACCAACATTTGCACATTTTATTTCAACTCTAATTCTCTGCACAGCTGGTGGTGACAGTGACGTACCCATGTTCCACTTTCACTACAGCCACACACACACTGACATGTAGCTGCTGCTAGTTAAGAACGTCTTTAGGAATATATGTGCAAGCAGCTACACAGCTCGAGTATTACCCTCTTACTGTCAGTCAACTCACAGCAAGAGCCAGTGCTCCGTATGGCGCCTCCGCCAGGACCTGACAACAAGCTGTGAGCGAGAAATGTCAGCCGTTATTAAATGCAGTCACAGACCTTGTTGAGATGGAGCATTTTAGGTGCTCGTTACCTGGAGGGAAAGGAAGGTCCTTCCACCTGTTTGAGGCAGCCTTTCATTCACCAGAGTGAAATACTATAATGTTGAAATGCTGCATCGTGCTGTGGCTAAAATGTCGATGGAGGATTAGACTTTGCATTTTCTGTGTCGTGATTTTTTTACAATCACAAAATAAAGCTAGAAACAGGAGCAAGAAGCATGACGGTTACTGTGTGCATGGTAAAATGATAGATTTGTAGCAGCACAGTCATGCATTGTGAGTAATCCTCTAATGCCAAATTTTATTTCAAACTATCCTACTTGGCCTGTTTGCCTTCTTGCATTTGTTATGCCCCATAAAAGCAACAAGAGTCCTCAGCTCTGATCATTTCATAGCTTGAATATAAATTATTTTTGACAGAGGAAAACAAAAGCAGGGAAGCCACGCCTGCCTTTTAAGTAACAACAAAGTGTAATTCAAAGGACAGCAACAGCATGTTGTGACAACAAAGGCAGAAATCGTCATAATAATCCTTCGAGTTTTGTCCCTCGCTGAGATTAATGAGGCGTACGACAGAAGAGGTCATAATTAATTCATAACAAGTGAAGGTCAGGGGAGCAGAGGGTCACAGTGAATTATTAACTCACACATGGATTGTGCATAGCTGTGCTGCAAGGCAGGTGTGAACAGGGTGAGCTTCGGGTGAGTGTGGAAATATGTCACCCAGTTTGTTGGCCCACACAGGCTCTGACACACCAGAACAGGAGTGATAATAATGTAAACACAGCATGGACAGACAAAATGTGAAAATAAGAGTTTACTCAGTCTGAGTCAAATGAAATTAAACTAACACACAACTTGTGCAGTATTGAGGATGTGAACTACAGATGATCGTGTTCAAGGCCTTTCAGATCCCTTTAAAGAACTGTATCCATTTCTGGAATGCACAGCTTGAATGAACAGTAGTTTAAGGCTACCAAGTGCACAGCGGGAGGTGTGACTGAGCACATGTCTCAGCAGTGTGCCAGGCCAAACCAGTGACAGGTCAGTAAGAGTCAGCAGGTATATAGGTCAATCCCCTGGGACTCCTTCAATGGGGACACGTGGTGAGGCCTCTGGATTAGAGAGGAAATGAAGGATCATCCAGTGAGCAAGCAGGACTGGAATATAGACGCAGGCCCTTATGTAAAGACCAACAAAGAATTCAAGCTGGGATTTTAAAATAGAAACAGAAGATAATGAGAAACTACGAACTACTTTACTGGAGATTTTTTCACTTCTTTTATTGTCATGATGCTCCAACCAGAACACTGATACACACTGATAAACAACCATAACCTTCTATTAAAGTTTGGTGCATGTGTTAAACTACATTCAACCATAATGAGGAGCTCACTTATTTATTTGTAATAACGGGGCTCAAATCCAGTCTGAAGTAATTCTCAATAACTTAAAAGTATTTAACGTTATCTGTTTAAAAATGACATAAGTGTTGAGCCAACGACAGCACAGTACTGAGGTGTGTACTGTGGAAGATTAGAGGCTCTGTACACGTGGAATGTGTGTGTGAACAGGACTCACAGTCTCTCCTGCAGAGTGTGTTGCTGCAGGTCAACAATGTGTCATCAGACATTAAATGTGTGGGTCTCTGTTGTCCCTTCAGGGTCAGAGTAACACTGGCTCAGGTCATGTTTCCTGCTCTTTATTTACATATTGTGTCTGTTTCTGTTTGTTTCAGTGTTGCTACAGGTGCCCTCCTTCTGCCCAGCAAACACATGTGGACTGTTCCTGTAGAGGTAAATGTCTTGCTATGGTGAGATTTAAGTGTTTTAATAAAACTGTAAAACTCCAAAATATTTAACAAAACTTCAAAATCAAGATGCCTAAAAGATTATCAGTCACAACCATCTTTAGGACTTATAACATTTGGAGTAATATGTCATATTTCTCAGTTTGAGAACAGTCGTTAGACAATATTGTAAACAGAATTGGTAAAACTCGTATTTTTGAGTTATTGCTACAATTTGGTGCTCCAGAAAATGTAAAATTGGTTTAAAACTTGCAGGTCTGATGAGTGCAGTTTTTTATCTGATGTGGACTTTTGAATGTTAGATGGTTCCGTCAGGTTACATGTAAAAGGTCCAGTATAATATGATAACACTTTCTCTTGTTTATATGCTTATTTTGGGCCACATTATTAACCTTGATGTAATTTTTCTCTGCTTCTATGCTGACGATAACCAGATCAACATATAACATCAAATGTTATGAAAATACAGATTCTGTTCAGGTTCAATGAGACTAGATCCATTTATAACCTCTTACACTGAACTTGTTTAAAAACTAACTTCTCTGGGTTTCACTTTTAGAGAAATAATGAAAGAAATTTGCAGGTTTTGTTATCTTTGGTTTACCAGTAATAAACATGTTTAAAGCTTAGCTTTGTGTTATTTTTTTTTACAACTGCAGCTTGGCTTTTGTTTGCATCTTGTAATGAATCGTAACTCTGATGTTTCCTTTAGATCCTTTTCTTCTCAGTAGAAATCTTTCACTCACCATCTTTCTCTGCTGTTAAGCTTTGAAGGTTAAGAGTTTTAACATTCTTCACTCAACATTTATGTTACTAAATCAGCAGTTTTTTTGACACAACAACACAGCCAATTTGTAAATTGAATTTAATATATTCTTCTATTTTAATACAGAAACTGAAATTTTAAGGAATGTAGTGACACATTACCTGCAGTGTGAACTGGGACATAAATAAACTCCTGTTCCTATAAAAAGCATGTAGAGTAAAAATCCTAATCCATCGCTCTTCCCTCTGCTTAATATAGCCTAATCTGTGGGGGGAATCTGTGGATTCCCTCCTTTCATCCCTCCAAGATGAAAACTCTTTCACAGAGCAGAGGAAAAACCCCAAAATCATATTGAGAACTTGTTAGACAGCTTTTAAAATCCCTGATCCTCTGCAAACTTGTATTAAAAGTTTAAAAGCAGCTCTTAACATCGTGCAAAGCTTCCGTGAATCTGTCTGTCTTCTGGTGGTCAGACTGTCTAATCCAGTCTTTAAACCACATTTGATATTTCTAATGTTTCTGTTTTTCTTCATTGCTCAGTTTTATTACCTGATTCACTGACTGCTTTTCCACCTTTGCAGACTTAAACATAGACTTGTAATATGGCAGACCAAGATAAAGTCAGATGTCCACACTGGTTGATAACATTTCTGTAGAATCATATAGATTCTGATGCAAGACTAAAATCTAAGATGTGCCTTTTGCATAATTCAGCTGAGATAATATCAAAACAAAATAACTAAGGAAAAATCTGCTTTCTATAATAACAACGTGGCTGCAGCAAACAACCCTGTTTTACACTGAAAGTCATCCCTGGACAAGTCTCGCATCTCATCTTGTCACACATGTCTTTCTGGAGGACAAGTTAATCCGCCTGTCTACTATGCCCTGTTTCCTTTTAGAAGAGTTTCTATTAGTCCAGTCAGGCAAAGCTTCAACTAGAAGTCAAGGAAACACAATTTAGAAACCTCATTCAAGCAATAACCCAATACCAAAATGTGGTGAAATGACAACATTTAAAGAAGTCTGTTAACTCCACAGTAGTTTCACAGCCGGGTTTCTTATTACACACATGTATATTTAAATTGGAGCTTACAGGACAACCTATACCAACTAACCAGCTCATGACAACCTACCTACAGGTTACATAACAATGATATGTAGCATTTTAAGTGATGAATTGCAGAAATGTTTAAATGAAATCGTCAAATAAACCAAATTAAATGCATGATGAGACACATATAAATGACTTCCATTAAAGAGATTATTAGGATTATGACAATAGAAAGAAAAAATGAAAACATTTGTAAATTATAAGTATTTTAACGTGATAGCATTTCAGTTCAGGTATTTTAAGTTAGAAATGTATCAACATAGACAAGCAGGATTTGTTCATCTCACATGAGGAGTTTTCAAGTAATTTGAGAGTTTTTTAACATTTCCACGTGAAGTATACTAATTAGTTTGGATGAAAATGAAGCTGTATCATTTCAGGATGAATCTCAGGAGACTAGAGCATAAATCAGACATCTTTTAGAGTTACATCTCATTAACTGAGATCTGCACTCTGATCTTTTCAAATGCCCAAGTACACTGGAAAACCTTTTATGTGTTGGTTGTTGAATGAATGTTTTGCTAAAAGTGAAGGAAAACAGATGTGACTAAGTGCATCAATGTGGGCTGGAGGTGGAGCTGCAGTGCCTTCACTAATGGAGGAAGTGGGAAGACTATCTCCCTGACTGAATGTAATAATCATCTACTGCTTCTCTAGTCAATGTTACTGCTGTGAGGCTGCTGCTCGGGGCAGTGGCTCAGACCCTCACCAACTGATCTGATCATCTCCAGTGCTGTCTGACAGCTGCAGCACTGAGAAGATTAGCAAGGGGTTAAATGTAATATCTGGGCGATCAGTGAGCTTTATCTCTTTCATTTTGTCTCTCAGTCTCCTGCTCCCTTTCATTATAGCTCTCCTTCTGACTGTGTTTTTTGTGTGTTTTCTGGCATCTAACCACATGCCTATAATCTCACATTCGTCTCAACAGCCTTTTAGTATTTGCCGAGCACATTCAGCTGACCCCCCTCCTTCTCCTCTAATACCAGCATTAGGGAGGAGTTGCATGCCTGAGGAGCTATGGAGCCAAAAGAGGGCAGGAACACCAATGAGCCTGGTGAATTGATGTGTTGAGACAGAAAGGCCTAGTTTCCGTGGTGGGAAGACTGCACCAACTCTCTTTGGTGACTCTGACAGGGAGGATAGACATTGCCCTGCTAGGAGCCCCTGGAGCATCGCTAAAACTCCTTAGCGTAGCCACCAGGCCTTGAAGATGATGAGTTCTGAAGAGGTGATTAACCTAATGTTAAGGTCACTTGCAGGCCTTAAAGCATATTTGCTCTAAAGGTGAGAGAGATGAGACATTTGGAGGAAACAGAAAGACTGGAGGGATGTTTCAGTATGACCACTGTACTCTTCAGGTAGTCATTCATCATGAGAGCTGATGCAGCTGCTCATGCAGGCCAGGCTAGGATCAGGTTTATGTTGCCCTCAAAGAAACCCTGTGATAAATGAAAACAGTAGTGCGCCACACAATATACTGCAAGTGTGAAAAGAGGCAATAAACTGAAGATTTTCCTTCTAAGTGGAGAAATATTTCAAAACAAGCTTAAATGTAAAGAAAGAGCTTCTCAGTGAGTTTTGTTTCTGAATGTTTTAGCAGATTTGTGAGATGCAGAATTTAAGACCAAATGTATAAAACTTAGTCAGAGTCTGATGCCAGAATCAAAGGTCCCAGAGAAGAGACAGAGTGGCATTTAAGCTTTCAAACCAGCATGCCAACTGTGCTGGGTGCCACATAATCTCGACAGGAAGCAGTCACTGCTGTACATCATTTTCCTGTCACACTGCAGCACAGTCACACACTGAATGCTGTCACTCTCGTTGAATTAAGGCGTTTAGACATTTAATAAAGAGAGATTTAGGTAAAATTCTTATTACAGCCAACAGAGCTATCAGACAAAGTCAAAATGGAATTGTCTCAGTTTAAGCATATAAAGAGGCTTACTATTCCCTGATGGGATGTATTTGTGTGGGTGATTCCTAACAGTGGCGTGTTGGGGCTAAGGGCTGTACTCAGGGGGGATTGCTAAACTTTATGAAGATGGATTAGTAAAATCAGCTGTTAGTTCCACCTGCAAGAGCCTCATTCTGTCTGGCTGCCACTCAGTTATGTCTGTTTTATATAATCTGTGAAATTATATGTTTATATGGTTATTTTAAGCCCATATAAAACATTTTATGCAGCAAAGCACATCAATGCTGAATGGGTTACTAAAGTAAAGAAGAATCTAATGCTGCTCTCATTTGCTGAGCCAATCAGCACCCAGGATACTTATACGTGTGCTTCTCAGCCATCTGCCAATTGCATCCCGTGTATGAAATTAACTGGGCAAACAGACTGAGGAAGCATGTTAGTGAGATAAAATGACCCATTGTCTGTAATGTATAAAAATCCACATTTTAGTGAAGCTGCAAAAGTCGAAGGGCAACTTAGGGATTACTGTAATCCTAGAACCTTCTGTATCTTGGATAGATATCAGCTATATTCGAACATTAACCTCATACACAGAGAAGCATTAAAGGGGTATTTTGGTCTTTTTAAAGTTTGTTCTATATTATAATTATGTCTTACTCATTGTAGAAAGCTTCTTGAAGGGCTTCAGTTCAGAAAAATACAGTCCACTACTATCACTTTGACATAACTTTGTGATTTACATGCAATTCTGTTTAGTTTATAGATGAAATAATAGCAGCTGAATGTAGAACTTGCACTGCATCCGGGGATCATATCATCTGGTGTTCCTAATATATCTACTGAAATATTACCTCTTACTATCCATCACTGCCCATCTGGACAAGCCATTTTTATCTCATCAGTACTGTCTATACTTACTGCATTTGGACAGTACTTTATTTCCTTTGGTTTCCCAGTTTAACAATCGAACTGACAAACGAGGCAAGAAGAGTTTAAACACTTCAAACCAAATTTGAACTTTTGACACTGAAATAAAGCCTCATGTTACCCTTAGAGATCAAAATAAGACCCAGTGTTTGCAAGAAGTCCACAAATGTTGGGTATTTTGTTGGGTTTTGGACCCCGTGGCTACATAAAAACAAGCACACAGACGTTGTGCTTGTGCATTGTTTTTGTCCGTCTCTGTCACTTCACATAAATGCTCCATCTATTTTCTGCAGAGACTAAATCAACACAACACAAATAAAGGGCACTGAGGACGTATGTTGCAATGTCAAATGCAGGTGAGTCAACCATTAGTAATAACCATCTCAATCAACGTGTCAACAGTAAGCAGTCTCCAACTACGGCAGAGAAGAGAGGAATGTGAAAGGAGGAGGATAAAAACTCAGTGAAACATGCAACGAGAAGGCGATGAATAGATACGTCCAGAACTGGAGCAAGAAACAACAGAACAAAACAATCAGTGTTGCTTTTCAAAAACTGGGATGTCAAGGTGAAGATTTGTTTTCATCTGCCTCATTTAAGAACTATAATGCATTCAAGAATGTGCAGAAATGAAACATGGAGCAAAAGTAATACAATATTTTCTAAAAGTAAAACCCTGCCTTTAACACTGAGTAAACAATAATCTGAATAAAGTAAAAACCTTGATGAAAAATGTGAAAGAATTTCTTTCAGTGCTCATATTTAAAGTATTAAGAATATATTTTTCATTTTGATGTGAGAAGTTAGCCTGTTCTCATCCCAATAGGTGTGAGAAAAGTGAGAAAACAAAAATGATGCAAACAAGATGTGAAAGAAAAAAAATGTAGAAAGCTAAAAACCAGTCCAGGTTTATACTCAACCTCCAGTCTTGTGTTTATGATGCTGTAACAAACTCGCCTCTAGTCATCTTCTGACAGCCTTGTTATTTGATCATAAATAAACTTTCCTTAATGCAGTTTGCTGACAGTGTTTTATTTTACAAACAGGTGCATTTGACAGAATATAAGAACATGTGTATGTCTCATACCTCAAATAAACCTCATACCTGTGTATTTTTTCTTCAAAAATGAATATATATATATTTGCTTTCTTTAAAAAATACTAGCTCTGTATATCGTGCTTCAGTAGTTTGTATAAACAGTTAAAAGAAATATGGAAGTATTAAAAAGCAACAACCCGCTGAGTGAGACAGGATGAAGCATCATCATCACTTTGGGAGCAGCCAACCTGAGCGCGGCAGGCTTGGACGCCTGGTGCCGCCAGCCATCTGGCTTTGTATGAGACTCCTGAGGGAGACACAGACTGGTGCCAACCTTCAGAAAACATTTCCAGCATGTTTGAGAATGAGAGTCGCATGTTTATCAATCTCATGTGGCTGCTTGTAAAAGCAGTGACCATGTTCCTGCAGGTCTGTCACACGTTTGCAAAACATGACATGTTCCTCGCATGTTCAATGCAAACCTGTTGCATCTTCAAGGGCACTGAGATCTTAAAAGTGTTTCATCATCTTGGATGAAAGAGCAAAAGTGATTTAAGGTTTTCGGATTACGCACAGTAGCTTTTAGATGCAGCAAAATTCCCAGGTGAATGCTTTATGTGAAGTTTTATCATCAACTCATGTGTGAAAATCCAAAGTTTGCTGCATCCTTTGTGCAATGCATATAAAAATGAGCTAACATACCAAATAGTAATTTGAGACGGTGTCACGGTCAGTTAAAAAAACTTTCTTAGCACAGCCTAATTGTTATTGCTCTGCAACAGATGTGCATTTGCACAAATGAGCCTGTGCACCTTCCTTTGTGTGCTATTGTGAAGGTATTATCCTGTGGGCACCTATATAGAAAACCAAACAATAAGTCCATCACTTGTGCATGCATTGATGTTAACAAAGCTGATTTCAGACGCACGCTATTTCTGGCACATCAAACTACCATGAGCATTAATGAGAGCCAGAATAGACCACCGCTGAACTGATGTACAGCTTATATAAAAGCAAGTTTGTCTGATCTGTTCTGTCCCTAATGTTGCAGAAGGAGAGAGAGTCTCATTAACTAGCAGGAAAGGCCTGTTTAGGCTGCACGTACATCTATAAATCGACAGTTTGAATGTTTATGTAAGCAGAGTGTTTGATTTTCCTATAAATAATGTTTGATCTTAATATTCAAATTAATGGTCTCACACAGACTCTTGCATCTGCTTTCTGACGGACGTGCATGGGCGGACAGCTTACACAAGCATCGGCACTCGCTGACCCTATGTGACATGAGGAATCAAACACAGTTCTCTTTCTGCTCCGCACTGCATGAACTATTTATAATGTTCACCTGAATCATTGATGAGCTATGTTTTCTGTTTCTCCACACCTTTTCTACAGCTGTGTGAAACGCTCAGTCCTTATTTATGACCCACTCAGGGCCTCCACCTCATTAGAAAGAGAGGGAAGGCTTCTACATCATAATAATAGACATGCAGTATCAAACTACAATGCATGCCAAACTGTGGGAACAGAAAAATAGGCATATAAGAAAACTGACAGGGGAGGAAAATAATGTTTTATAGTGAGACTGCAGGGAAGTGAGACATAATGTATTATAGCAGCCAGACCTAATCCATGGCACATGTCTGGTGAATCTGTTTCACCGAGCTGAGGGGTGAGGCAGAAAGACAGAGCGATTCAGGAATCAGGATTGACTCAGTGTAAATCAGGATGAGCAGCAGACACTTCAATGGCACATGAGGATTTTTTTTAAGCGTAATGAGGGAGTAAAAGTCCCAAAACAAGGAGATGCTATTTACTCAGAGCCACACGCGACTTCTAGCACTAATTTATGTGAAATATTCCGCAATGTGACAAACAGTTGGCTTCCTCTTACTCATTATCTCCAATTCTCACTTTCTTCCTTCTCTCCAATCTTTCACCTCTTCCCTTCATCTCTTCTTCTCCTTCCTCTTCCTCAGTTCTTCTACATGTCTTCACTCAGATGCTGGCATCTCATCACAGATTTAAAAAGGAGAGGACTGTTTTTACTTGTAATACAGCTCAGCCCGATTCGCTCAGAATGAATTATGCATTGTGTCGGTACTAATGTGTAAAAATGTCCTCCGTATTTGCAACACTCGTCTAATTTTTCAGACTGTGAGAGAATCTTTTATAAAAGCATGCGATAATCAATTACCAAATAATTCTTTTAGAATCTTTTATACGCCATGATTTTTTTTTCACATCAACAAAAACATAAAAATATTTGATGGACTTGTATTTCAGCTCATATTTTTTGCTTTCTTCTCATTTGCATCGACACGTCTCAATAGAACCATTTTCTTAGCTGTCAACGCTGGAGGAAGACCTTGTTTACTATAAATTCTTTATTCTAGTGGCAGAAATAAAACATTAACCTTTGAATAAATGCTGCCTCTAAATGGAGGCACATTTACAGACAGCATCTTTTGAACAAAATGTTTTTTGTTTTTAATGAGAATGTATTTTAGAAGCAACGGTGAATCCTGAAAAATACATTTGTGCATAATGTATATTTGTTTCTGCTGTCAGCTGCCTGGTATAAATTCATCCCTTGTGTGTAGCTAAAGCCAAATATAAAAGGCAAAGAATTGGATGACACATTCTTACTCCAACAACAGCTTTTTTTATTGAGAGAAAATAAATAAAAACTGATCGAGGTCTGCATCAGGACTGTATTCGAATTTTTTGCTCTTCATTTTACGTCATTGTTTGAGGCATAATGTTTCCAGAAAATGATACAGGTTTTTTTTTTTAACTCAGACTGGATGATGAAATAAAAAAAAAAACAGACCATCAGACTAAAATATTGCACCTACAGCATAGTTTTTTATTACAGAACATGATGAAGCTTGACTGGTGTGAAAAGGCCAAATCACCTCTGTGGTGCACTGACTTGCACGGCAGTGAAATCTACATCGATCCAGTGCGCAGCGAAGCAGATGAGAAACAATGAGCCGACATTGATGGTAAGTTTAATACCCCGACATCTGAAAACTGAAATATCTTCAACAGCTGCTCATCAGCAGCTTCTGTCGCTAACATTTTCTCGTCTCGGTTATTTATAACTAAACACCTAAAGTCTGTGTTGTGTCTGGTACAATGGATTTTTTATTATATCTTTCTGTTTCTTTACAGATTACCAGAAGAAACCTGTTTCAGAACTAAGTTGAATTCCTGACATTTCTTGTTGACTGTTTTTCTTCCTATCTGTTAGGATGTGAACTAATGTTGTTCGTAAGTGATGCTGGAATGAATCAGATGTGGTTTACAATCAAATATAGTGCACAAAAATGAATGTAGATATAGTATTGAATCTTTTATAAGTGCATCTCTTGCTCTGGCAGCTTTGTTGCCATTAAAAACACATAAATTAATATTAATTGTAATTATCCCAGAAACAGGCAAGAAAATACAAGGAGAGGCTGATTATGCTAATTGTGCTGCTAAACAGGTTGTGCTTTATTTCACTGAGCATCGAGGAGTCAAAGTATGAAAAGCCTCACATTACGTTCAATTCTTTATTGCCCACTCTCATGCAACCCATCAGCTCACACAGCATAACAACAAACACTTTTTAAAGATGTGGCCAGAAAGCACCTTTTGTTCAACTGATTCGCAAACTGAACCTGCACTGCAGAAGCAAAACACATCCAGGAACTGCCTCCGTCATGAAATCAGAACAACAGCCGTCTGAAAGTTTTTGGAGACTTTGAGCGTCTCAGCAGCCAAACATGAAAGGGGATGGCTGACAAACAAATTACCGCTCTGTTTCCATAGCAATCTATGAATGGTCTGTGCTAGTGACTGTGACAACCAGATGCCTGGAAAGACAAGAGTTTCCCATAAAAAGCCCGAGCTCTGCAGAAAGCCTGTTATTACCTCTATCATTCAATTGGACTTGATTTGCATAATTAAACTCGGTTATTGCTCGGCTCTGGAAGCCATGCAAGTCCCAGTTCTTACCAACTAGAATCCCACCATGACGCAAGATGAGGAGGCACTTAGGAGAGGAATATACCCTGAGAGGAGCCCTGCATGTAGCTCTTAGAAACTAAGATAATCCATTCTGTTGAACATAATAAGGACTGAGTTTCCTGCAGACTGATTGGATATTTCTATGCTGCTCCAGGTTAAAGTCACTGATGAGGCGAGCCACAGCTTGAACTTCACTCTGCTAACTACATGAAGGTCCCATGACAAAAGAAAATGAGCAGGCGTTGATTGAGAAACTCGGAGAAAGGAAGGCTGAAGAAATGACACAAAGTTCCCGTGTAATGTAAATATACACTAAGCAGCACATGACATACAACATTTCCAAACAGGCAGATATAACATGTTTTTCCCGGGGTGGAGAGACTGTGGGTAAATTCAGCACTGATGTTTTATTGAAAAAAAAACTAACATTTTTTGATTTGTGTGCCAAAGGCAAAATAACACAGCTTTTAGCTTTTTACTACTGTGACCTCATTGGTAAAGGGACTTTTATTATAGTGGTAAAAAATTGCCAGTATTAAGCTGAGAACACACCAAGAGCTTTTGATCTTTTTATGGTTGTATATTTTGAAGGGATAACTTTAGAATTATACAGTTTAATTAGACTTATTCTGATTAAATGTATTTTTTGTGAACAGTTAGATGAAGGAAACGTGGACAGATAGGACTGCTATTAATGCAGACCTGCTACAGGAGCCTAGATGTCTAAAGAGGAAGTCAGCAACACAGTGCTGGATGCTGCACCATGGAGCATCATTCTGCAGCCAGACGCCGTCTTAATTGAAAATAATGGAGGAGTATTTTTTGATGTGCGTCATATGCCGCTGGTGTGTTTTGACCTTCAAGTAACAATCTCAGCAGCACCTATACTGAGACTAAATAACACATTCTACGTAAATGGCTATACGTCAGGAAATGGATCATAAATATTTCCTTGAATTATTATTTTATTTTTAGAACAATGGCTCATGAAAGTAACTTTTACTTTTGCAACTTCTTGTAGCTTCTAGCTGTGTTGCAATGCTAATGCTAGCTTGTACAGTATGTCAGCGGAATAAAAAAATTAGATTATTATTATTAGTCTTCTGGAGTTGTTTATTCCATCTTCTGTTACAATTTTACAGCTGACAAAGGCCGTGTGAACTTCCCCACTCGATAAAAACTAGTGTTCTAGCTGCTGCTTTTGTAAAGTTACTGTTGAGTTAAGTTGCAAAATCCTTCAGTCCCCAGGTGGTGCTTCCAAGGCAGCTTCGCCTCTCATGCAAATGTGTCTAAATACCAATTACTTTTTGTAAAAATGTTATTTCTAATAAAAGAAAAATATTTTCGAAAATGTGCCAATTCTTATAACAGAGACAGAAATTAAATAATAAAGAAGTATTTGTAACAGTGACTCAAAAGAAAATGCATTGCGATAAAGGAAGTTATCAGGAGCCTTTGACAGCACCTGAAGTCAGATTTATGGCTTCAGATTTCTGATTACAGATTTTTGCTGATTTGTGCACAGATCTCATCTGTAACTAACAGCTGTTCACTTCACAACGTGACAGCATCGAACTGATATGGCATTTCTTTTACAAAAAATAATATTGAGGCAAATAATTGAACTAAACTTCGTATAAAAACCAGTTTAAGAGAAGCAGTCATTGTGTTTCACTAAGAGTCAAGTAGATGAACTCAGAGTCTTACCTCAACTAAGTGTGGAGTGGGATTGAATCCACACATGTTGCACACTTGCAAGTGGCACATTGTGCATGTGTTGTAGTTGGGTTCCTCTGATGTGCTGCCAACATTGAGGTTTGTCTTACAGAGGGGACAGCAGATTTTAGGCTTAGAGGAGTCCGGAGCGGCCTTCTGTTGTTGCTGCGGCTGAACAGGGGCTCGAGGCCCTTGTTGTGCAGGATGTGGTCCTGAAGGTTTACCCACTCCGGATCCAGGACCAGGTGGCCCACCAGGTTTGGGAGCTGGTTTTGAGGGAGGCTGTTGGGGTTGAGTTGTCTCAGATATGAGAGTACTAGCTTGGTTAAGAAGAGAAGCACCAAAGCCGAACAATTTTCCAAATGTCTGTTCTGGAGGCGGGGGCTGTCGTGATGGGGAGCTCCCTGCACTGCGGGTCTGATCCTGGCGAGGCTGCTGGGGATGGTGGGCGGGAGAACCTCGAGATAAATCAGGCTGGGACGGGGCCTTGGCCATCCCCGGGAGGGGGACTGCTCCTGGGGGCAGTTTCCGTTGTTGCTGACCTGGGCCAGCTGGACCAGTCTGTTTGGTTGGGCCGGGCGCAGGATGAGCTTGTGCTGGGGGCTGCGTTTGAGGAGGGGCTTGGGTCTGGGGTGCAGGCTGAGTTGGAGCACTAGGTTTAAGTTCAGGATTGGTTGGATGAGATGGGGAGTGGATTTGCTGCTGACTCTTGGACCGGGGTGTAGTCATGTCCATTCCCAGAGCTCTCTGCATCTGACAGTTCAGACATAACCACTCCTGCACCTGAAACAGGAAATAAGAATCTTTACTACTCAGTACATGACTTATATCACAATAACTTTATACAACATTTATTCAAAATATGGAAAGATGACATTATGAAAACATTTAGACATTTAGAGTGATTAACATCTCTTAAATGAAGTGCATCTAATAATACATTAACACTGCTACCTTCTCCATGTCTTAAATCTTTTAAGATCAACCAAAGAAATTTGGAAAACTGCCCTGTGGTTAAACATCGAGTCAATGTTTAAAATGGATATTGTTTCCTTGGAGTAAATTTTGAGAAGAGGAAGCATTTGGCTTGTTATCGACCCACAGTTTAAAAGCCAGCATCTGTAATGGTTTGAGCTACATTAGTGCAAAAGCCATGATTGATCGGAACATCTGTGAAAGCTCCATTAATCTTAAATAGTGTTTGTATGTTTTGGAACAACTGACATGGTTCCGTGACATTGCATTTAAATGCATGGCACTTAAGTGCCATTTTGAATGGTATTTCTATACATTTGCAGGTTTTTGTGTGTTAATATTCAAATACTGAATTATTCAGGATGCAATAAAATATATCAAAGCATAAATAAATAGGGTGGGGCTTCAGTCCTTCACTAAACACACACAGAAAACAAAAATGCAACGGGCAAATATCTTAGTTTGCAATAAACCGATTCTGATTCTGAAGTTGAAACTGCAGCAGAATAAGCGCCCCCTAGTGGGTGGCTGCAGGATAAATTAAGTTCCAAATCCTCCATTTAAATAAACATTTTCTGAATAAAAACTAGAATCCCAGATCATTTCTTCCAGGTGTTGACTCTTCTTGAGTCATACCTTGCTGATGCATTTTCAGATTATATATATATATATTTAGCTGTAATTAGTTATTTGATGCTTAAACTGAATCAGGATTGTGTGCAGGTAGATGGGCGGCACTTTCAGTCCCACATCTTTAGTACACAGACTCTGGTTCCAAAAGTAAAACAAGGCAGCAGCTGTAAGAAGTCTACAGACTGAAGCAGCCATTCTGAAATTTAAGATACAATCCTGAAATAAAATACACTTCAGGAAGAAAGGACAGTTTAGCATTTGAAGGCTGAACACGTCAGTGGTCACTAATATTTACAAATCATTCAGTTTAATTTTAGATTTTAAACATTGCTCCATCTTTTATAGTAATTACAAAAAATACATATACATGAAACATGGTATTTGATTCTCCCCACTTTATACTTTTAGGTCTTTACTAAATGCTCTACTTTTCACTCACAGTCCAGAGATTTCCAAGTAAGATGAACTAGAAACCCAACTCTAACATGTAAATGTGCATTGAGTGTAATGGGAGTGAACGTGAGTGTGTTAATCTGTTTATGTGACTGACTGGCTGTCTGCTATCCACTCACCCAGTACATGTTCCCTTCAGCTCGTTTCAATGCTGAAAAAACACAAAGGAAAACTAAAGAATAATTCTGAACTGTAAAATATCACTGTGAGGAAAGATTTAATCATCCCTAAAGCTTAGCATGGGTATTTATGATTTGTTTACCCTTTTACAAAAGCATGCCAAATAAATGTGACAGACTGTGAGAACTCTGGGCATCTTTAATAATCCAAAGCTGCCCCTGATCTTCCCATATGTCTTTTCTGAGTGTCACCTCTTTTTGCTTTCACATACTTTTTCTCATGATGCCATTGCCATTTCATTTATGTTCTTGCCTCTCTTGCTTTCATTTTTTTCTTACTTTCTATTCCATATAAGTACATAAGAAGGTGAAAGTCAAAGAATGGCACATGGCCGTACGAGGTAATTGGCATCCTGGTGCTTTGACAGCTGCTGCACTATTGTAACCGTCTTGGACTCCTGGTCATTGCATAATACCCTAATGTATTATAAATACAGCCGTGGAAAGGTTGTGTGAGAGCTGGGGATCACTTGGAGACTTGGGGCACAAAGAATCAACCCGGAAGCCTGCCAGTGATCTGCTCCTTTGTAAATTTAAGTTAAAAATTCCTTGAAGACCATCAGAGTTGATTTAAATGAATTCTGCATTTATTCATCTTCTAAATTAAACTTCTGAGGTGAAGAGAGAAAAAGCATTTCTGTCAAAGAAGCAGATATTTCTGAAACCTTTTGGCCATGTTAGAATGATGCAAACACAAGCTCACAAATACATAAACAAACACACACTCAAGCATGCTCACTGTCAGTACAATGCTGTTTGTCTGCTTCATATGATCCTTTTTTATAAGACAGATTAAGCAGCACTTCAGTTTCTAGACAAAAACAATACAGCCTTCTTCTATTTGACTGTAACTACCTGCTAATATAAGACTGATGATTGTGCAAATATAATTAAGTAATATTGCCACATCACCTGATAAATATGGACCCAAATTCACACCTGTTTTGGCTTTTCTGAAGCTTCATTCACCTTTTTTCCACCTGCTTGTTACATCATTGGGTTTTGCACCACAGCATCACTTCCATTCATTACACTGCTGCGCTGAAAACTTTTCCTTAAATGAGAAACTCCATACAGCTCAGACTAATTACATCTAATTTAGCAGAGGGCTGTTAATTAGATTGTATAGTTATTTCTGTATTCTTTGTCATTCATCTCACTATTTGGACTGATGGAAAAATGTAGCTATAAGCAGTGACTCGCTGGTCTCATTGCAGGCTAGTGTTGTCTTCTGACTGTCAAAGTCCTTGTTTAAGTGATGCAGAACTGTAATTGGTGTGTTTTAAAAGTTTCTTGTTTCATAGAGATTTTTTTCCAAATACAAATATTCATACAAAAGAAGCCTTTCTGAATTGATATATTTCTGGCAAAATCTTACTTCCTGTAATGTGGCACCATCAATCAGCCTTTATGTTCTGATCACTAACAGATGAAGTGAAAAAAACATTGATTAGGGGCATATTATAAAGAAAGTAAACAATCTGTCTTGGAAGTGACTGAAGTTAAAACATGGCAAGAATTAATATTTGAGTAATTCTGACAAAAACTAGTTGTGATTTGTCCAAATCCTTCACACAAAGTGTTATAACATTTCCACAGCTGCAGTTCATAAATGCTGTTCCAGGTCTGCAGTGGTCAGAACCACACAAGAAAAAAAAGGAAAACTAGTGGACCAGCAGAGGACAACAAGGAGTGGAGAGTCTAAAACCAGCCCCAAGTCCTGCAATCCAAGCAAAAATCTACTTTCACCAAAAGTCATAAAATAATTATTAAATTAAAGGAAAGTTGTTAGAACTTAAACTGAATCCATGTCTGATGATTATGAATATGAGATTCTGGGTCAATATTCCCAAAAATTCAAAAAACCTTCAGCTGGGAAACATTCAAAGATATTAAACTACCACATATCACCATTTTAAACATTGCTGCAGGCTAAACACACCTCTTCATGAACAGTCCTTGCTGAAGACAGCAGCCTCCTTCAGTGGGATAATGCTTTCAGTCACACTGCCAAAACAGTTCAAGTATCATTTGAGGAATACAACAAGTAGACTTAACTTCCAAATTCCCCAAGTCTCAATCCAATCAAGCTACTGCTGAATGTCCTGGACATAAAGTCTGATCAATAGAGGCCCCCACCTTGCAAATTACAGAAGTAAAATGTTCTGACACTGATGGAATGGGATGAGATACTACTGCGTGACCTTCAGATGTTTAGTGAATCGCACGTCTGCAGGAATAAAGATTGTTTACACAGCAAAAAAAGGGAGACCTACTCAATAGTATGTGGGCTGGCATAATCTTACAGATGATCTGTATGTGCATCAAGTATAACTCCAATGCCAAAAAAAAACACTGTGTAAAATGTATATAAAACAAAATGAAATCATTTACAAATCTAATACACCCACATGTTGTCTTCAGTAAAACATTAACAACATATCAGATGCTGGCAGCAACACATGTCAAAAAAGTTTGATTTTTGAGGTCTGCGAGCCACGAACCCTTTCAGATATCACTGTCTGTCAACACAGTTCACTGTGTGATCCACAAACACCAGTTAAAGATGGAGCCACATGTAAACATGATCCCTGGACCATGGATGTAATATTACACATACTGCATCCATCACAACATCATGGTTTCACCGGACTCACAAGAGCCCAGGACCGATGAGCAGATAGGATCCTGCATCAGGTATGAATGGGACAACATTCCTCTGCTATAATGTCAGGGACTGGTCTCCAGATGTTTACAGACAGATGTTAAAAGAAGAGGAGACACAACATAATGATAAACATCACCCTGTTCCAACTGTTTTGAAACATCCTGCGGCCATCCAATTTAAATTGAGCTCCTATTTTCTATGAAACGGTCCAAATTTTCATTTTCAGCATCTGTTTATGTTCGAGGATAAAATGGGGGTTTATGCTATTTGCAAATCATTGCTTTCTATTTTAATTTATGTTTTAAACGGCATCCAAACCTTTTTGGAACAGGGGTTGTAGAGGTTCATAATGTAACAATGGTTTAAACGGACTGCTGTTGGCTGGTATCCACACAGCCTGTACTGAAAAACTGCAGTCACAAAACATCAAGAGCAAGAAAAAATACGAGAAAAAAGTGAAACAGAAATAAACTGATGTACTGTTAGGAACTGTTATCTGATCGTATGTTATTAATGGTGTTCTGTATAGGATAACTTTACCCTTTGATATTTGTATACTAATATTTTTAAAACTACTGTTGGCAGCTTTTAGCTGCTAGGTAACCCCCCCCCACACACACACACACACACGCCCCACCAGTCAATCATTGGATCAGTCAGTCATTCAGTAAGTCAGAGTGGATAGAACAAGTTGCAGGAGCAGCAGCATCTTGACCTGAAGCCTGACCCCATGCTTGTCTTCACTATAAGGACTGATGGTCCCACCGGGGTGTCCACCATCAGCCAGAAGAACTTGAGGAGTTTGGACCAGACGTAAAACTCTGGAGACAGTCCTAGTAATTAAATGGTTAAAAAACAGACCAAAATCAGTGTAACTGAGCGATAAAACTCTTCATTCAGCCACTGATTCAATTGTAAACACTTTTTCATCATTGCTATTGTCCTTGAAATGTATTTTTCTTCCCAAATTGCAGTTAGGATAATCACATAGAGCTCAGTGGGGAAAAACACAAGCCTGAAAAACAAAAAAACAGCTGCAGGGAGGGTAAGCAGCTATTTATCAATTTCTGTGTGTCAGTGTTTGCCTCTGCCCCATATCTCTATCTCATTCCTCTCTGAATCTCCTTGTTATGAGGCAGTCACGTGGATCTTTATGAAATCTGATCTGTATCAGCAAAATACAACACGCTGCACACTCTGACTGCCGTTCTGCGGCTCGTCACTTCTCTCCTGCAGACCTTCATCCTGCTCCCCTTCTGTTCTCTATTTCTTATCATTTCTTACAGTTTTTTTATACATCCATCACTTTTAGTTTCTTCTTTTTTTCTCCACAGTCTATAGATTTTTAATTGCTCTTATTTAAACAGAACTTCAGCTCTGTTAGCTTGATGTGTGTATACATCATAGGACAATGTTTTGTAAAGGTAATGAGCCAGGACAAGGAACTTGTCATCTGCCAACAGGATGTTCCAGCGCCAAAGCTTCATGGAGAACTTGCTTCCACAAATAGAACCTTTTAGCAGCAAGGAATCCACAGAGAGTGGAATATGGATCAAATAATGAGAGCAAAGCATCCTTGGCAGCGCATGCAGATATTTACATTTATTTTGCTTTTACATAATGACAATTTATCTCAGTCTTTTGCTCAATACAGCAGTTTGTTAATATTTTCAGTCATTAGTTTGGTGTGTATGTGATATGTGTATGATGTATATATGATCTGTTTGTGATTAATTCATTTAAACTTGTTGCGAACCCAATTCTAACTACCAAACATTAAATCTTTGGATAGTTTAATTTGATAAAAACAAGGAGCAGCAATGTTGCCTGAGGAATGAAGCTGTTACATGTTGTGGTTGTTAATGATTTGATGGAGTGACATCTTCATCCAGTTGTCAGGAGAATAAACAGCACATGGGAGGGCAGCAGTACTTGTTGCATCTCATGAAGCCCAGGAAGCGGAGTGATTTGCTTCTGTGAGCAGATCTCTGAGGCTCTTTGGACTGTGATGCTTTACACCAGCCTGCTAACAGTTTCTATATGGTGCAACAGTACTGGCTTACAGCTGTAATGAATTCTCAGGTTAGGACATTTCACCTCCACTTCCATCACCGTCTCATTGTTGAGCTCAGAAATGTCCTGCAGATCTGGGACAATCAGGTTATCCAGATTCTGTCTGCACAGCACACTGGCTGACTGAGCCAAAATCACAGCTGAGCAGCTATAAAGTAAAACACAACAGTGTGTAATTTACAGCTCTATAATCTATTTTTGAACTTTTGACACTTTTTACTTCAACAACATCACCTCAGTTTAAATGTCTGCTGCAACACATCCTTACAGTCTCGCCTGGTTTATTCTCTTAAAGGGGTTATGACATCAAAATGCACTTTTTTGAGGTTTTTGGGGTATATCATGATGTGTTGTGCACTGATGAGGCCGTGTGAACGTCCAAAGCGAGTATCAAAGTTCCCGTTTGTGGGCGGTCCGCTTTGTTTCATATTTAAAAAACGGTTGAATCGGAAAGCACCATTTTTTCCTACGTGGCATTTCATCCTACGTATTTCATAGAGTCCAATAAAAGTGCACAGTGAAGTAAACAGTCCAACCCCCCACCCCCAGCCCCCCACCCCCAGCCCATACACCGGTAGCTGCGTTGCGCTAGCTTGTGCTGCTGCTCTTGAGAAGAGATGGCTACGCAAACAGGGACCTGTTGTGTCCAAGGATGCTCAACCCATGCTGGAAGTTTCCACTCACTCCCGAAGGATGAAAAAACTAGAGAAGAGTGGCTGAAGTTCATTTATGGAGAAGTGCCACGCAGTTATAACCTCAATTAGAAAATATGTTCAGCTCACTTCACGGAGGACTGCTTGAATTCAAGTTGGGATTGTCAAAGAAACTGATTTTAATTAAAAATTCTTTACCAGCCCTGAAGGAGGCGACCACATCGTCAATACCTGTAAGTTTATTTATTTAATAAAATGCTGCCTTGCCTGATAAACGTTTGTTCGTGGTCTGAAGAGTTCATGATGCTAGCATGTGATAGCCGCTCTAGCAACAATGTCCGTGAGCAACAGGTTTATCATACCATATTGTGAATCTATTTTCATTGATAACATCTGACAGCACTGTTTATTCGCTCATGTGATTAGTTGAGTTTTATGTGTTCACCCCTCCGTCTTCCTCAGAAGACGTTTCAGGCTCGAACATATACGGTTTTAAACGTCCACTCGCCATGTTACTGGACTGTTGACGGAGCCGAGAAGAAAGGCTTGCTGCGGGCAATGGTTGTAGCCAATCAGAGCGAAGTCAGCCAGGGAGACCCACATATCATTAATGAAAGGAACCGTGTTGCTGAGAAGAGGATTCTGACCTGCCCGTACACCCCCGCCCTGTTAGTTTTTTAATCAAATTCTTTTGTGAGTTGACATATGCGGGCATATCTACTACATGAAATAGCTTTACGCCAGTTTAAACAGTGATGTCATCACACCTTTAAAGTCAGAGCTGGTTTGTTCTTATTTCAAATTTTATGGGAACATTTCATTAACAAAATTGTCATTTCAGTGACTGGTTTATGCATTTTTGCAGCGATGACCTAAATAACCAAAGAGCTAAAGAGGGAGCTAACAGACAAGCACACACAGATCAGCAGATGTATCACAGTCACTCTGGTGCATTTAGTCTTTCTGATACCCTGCATTCATTTGTTGGCAGGTGTTAGACATCATGCAGTACATCCACTGAAAAGCTGGAGTCAGAATCAAACTGAAGAAACTCTGCCCAGCTCTGCTCGACAATCAAGATGCAGTAACATCATGCAGTACAAACAGCAGCTGAGCACTGCAGTTTGAGGATCAGGATGCTTGAGTTGCAGTGGTTTATTAATTCCCTGTAAATTGGGCCAAATACATTAAAATTCCTCTCAATGCCTCTCGTTCTCTCTGTCAGTTTGTCTCTTCATCTCTAACTCAACCACCTCTACAAACAAGTACTTATGAACAGCCTGAATACAAAAGAAAACATTTTTGTTTTACTTCTAAATGCCGCCAAGCAGGAAATTCATAAAAACAAACTAAGACAAGTCAAAACATTGAGCTGTTGTAGAGAAATCACTAATAAGTTTCCTTTCAAGCTGCTTATTGAGAGCCTCTCATCAGGTGTGCTGGTGCAGTGTTAGGCACAGCAGGAAACCAAAGTGTTATTAAGGATGCAGGAGAGTAGCGCAAAGTGAATAACATTAAATCTTGATGTACGCTGCAGGATGCGGGCATGATACATAGAAAAACATGTGTATAGATAGTAATGCAGTAAGATTCTGTCCCTGCAAAAAAAAGGCAAATTTTAAAGCTTTATATACTGTAATAAATACCTATCTTATAAATTATTACAGCCAAAACCCAAAACTTTAGAAAACAAGTATTTTAGCATTGAGTGAAATCTAACTACTTGGAGTTAAATCAGACTTCAACTGTGCACTTTTTTGTGCAAGATGAGACTCAAAAAGCTTTTTATAAACAGGAAAATAATTACCCAATCACTGCAAAAACAAAACGCAGCAAAGAATTAATTGTGGGTAAATTATATGTATAAAAAAACAGCAAACCCTGTCCAAACAAGGGATGATCCATGAAAAGAGAAAATCTGCTCTAGAAGTATAAAAACTGCAGATGACATTAACATAAAGTTGCTTTTAAATGAGTTTTTGGACTTTATAGTTAGTTTAACTGTTATCCAGAGGCTGTGATGGTAAAACAGGATCAATATGCACATGTGGTTTATTTATTTTTTCTACATAATGAGAAAATGCAATAATTTCTGTCTTTTCATTTCAAGCTGCAGAGAGATTTAACTTTAAATACATCGAGTTACAGGGTAATAATTAAACCAGTGTCCCAGATTCTGCCAGTTCTCAACACAAAATATTTTGGTGTATGCAAATGTCAGCGTTCATGTGTCTCAGCTGGATTCCTGACCCAGTTCCCACTACTCGTCAACCTAAAGTTCCAGACAAGATTTATGTCCTAAAGCCCCGTGTTAAAAACTCACACTATAAGGGATTTAGAAACTGTTATATAGAGCATTTAATTATGTTTTGTTTGAAACTGTATATAGATAAATGTTCTCATAGAAATTTACAAGAATGAAAAATGTACCAAACAAAAGCTCCTCATTAACAAGTTTTTCGGAGTATGTTGTGTTATAAATTTCTGTCAGCCAAGAGACTGAGGTCACTCAGTCAGGATTCTGGTGGGTAATGAAACATTGTGTGTGTGTGTGTGTGTGTGTGTGTGTGGGTTTGTATTTCTGACCTCCTGAGGACCAGTTTCCTGACTTTTACTATCTTTCTGGGGTCCGAGGGTTCTTGTGGGGACCGAAGCCTGGTCCCCATGAGGGGGACTCCCCTTTTTAGGGTTAGGGGTTAGGTTTATAGGTATGGTGTGAATAGAGTTTTAGTTAGTCTTAGGGTTAGTTATAGATCAGTAATGGTTAAGGTTAGGAAAAGGGTTTGGGTTAGGTATAAATCTAGTTACTAAAATCAATGGAAGTCAATGGACGGTCCCCATAAGGATAACAAAACAAACATGTGTGTATGGGGGGGGGGGTTGTTTGTGTGTGTGATCTTCTGAAGTCTAGTTGCATTAAAGATGGCATATTTAAAACTTTTTAATTGTTACTAATCGCATATTTTGCTCATGTTCAGATAACAATAATGGAAATTAATTGCTAAAAAATAGTGCAATAGCACTGGAGGCTGCTGTAATTATATAATTGTGTTTAATTGACTTATTAGTAATATCTGTATACTTCAGGGTCAGAAGTATCTTCCACTGTTATTTGTGGACCAGAAGTTAAACATGTGGGACTTACTGCTGTCCAACTTGATTCATTCTGTTTCCTTTAAAGCTGAATATTAGTTTTCACAAACTAACAAATCAGACCCATTAAAAATCACAAAATAACCTAACATGCATGATTTTGTACTGCAGAAGGAAACCAGGGAACCTGGTGAACTCCATGAATGCACCAGGAGAACCAGAGTCTCAGTAAGGCCTATTCAATCCTGATGGAGCGCCCTTTGTTCCTGCTGTTACCACCAGGGTGCAAATACATCCAATCAAAATGCAGGACAAACAGATCGTAGTTTTCTTTGGTCCCTGCTGCCATTGCACTGTTAAATAAGTGGCTCTTTTTTCTGTCTTTTTAATTTTGTTTGGTTTGTTTTAATCTTTAGAGAGCAAATTGTGCAGATTGCTTGTAGCTGCAGGATAAATTGCCCCATGGAGATAATAATGATCCCTTGAACTTGAAACCAGGGAACCTGATGAAAACCCATGCGTGCACCGAGAGAACATATAAACTCCATACAACAACAGATGTTGAACCTAACCACTGTGGCACAAAAACCGGTCACAGATCTCTCTGTTTTGAATAAAGTTGATCTATAAGGACTCAGACAGAATCCTTCTGTATATTTTTCCAAGCAGATCAGATGTTATTCAGTGGAGGAAAAGCTATAGATTTAAGTGCTTCAGTAAAGGAGGAACTGAAAATGTAATACATGTAAACAAAGCAATGAAAAATATTTTCTTCTTCTCAGAAGATCTGGTGACTTCCTCCTACTTTATTAGTCCACCAACAGTCTGTTGATGGTTCATTGGTCACAGTTCTCTGTAACATTCACTTCATTTACCATTTCTGTCTGTAACTGCAGCAGGTGGACGGACACTTACATCTAATTTTAAGAGAAAAGGACAATTTTTGTCCTCACAGCTGATTTAGCTGAAAAACCTTGTCTAATCCTTTAAAAAGTTATTGACCACCAAGACAGTGAACATTTCCCTCAAACTTTGAGAAGCAGCATTAAAATAAGATGTCAGTATAGGAGACATTTTATATGTTAGTGCTTGTTGCACTGAAAGTTGCTGGTTCTTTAACACAGAGCTGTTTGGCTAATCCAGATCTGAATCCCTGCTGTCACATAATAAAAAGTTAGAGGAGGATTTATGGTGTCCAAATCTATAAATCTGAATTAATTCAAGGGGATTAGTAATCACACTCTAACTCTATTGAGAAACAATAAACTTATCCTTCATTAAAATAAAAGATAATGAAGCCATTATTTGTCCCTACAGGAACAATTGGATGGTATTGGACTGTAGAAACTGAACTGACTGAGGAGTTTAGGGCACATTCTTTTAGAAAGTTGCTGAAAGTAATCACAAGTTGTAGTTCAAACTAAAATCAATACTGTACCCAGGACACTCACAGCCTATAAAACTCATTGCAAACACACTTGAAAAAATACCAGAGCGTTTAATTCTGACACTGTTGACAACTTGTTCTCTTGGGCTGGTGCTGCTGAGGGAAAATCAATTTCAAGCTTTATAATTAGGACCTTTGTGATTAAAATCAGTTAAAACAGTCTTACTGTAAAACTTACTAATTAATTTACAATATACTTTTTGTCTTTGTGTAACAGTACAACATGCTGTTTTAATAACGAGTTTGTCTATAGCACATACGAGCAAAAGATAAATGTTACAACAAAGCTGCTTCAAAGTTTGAGAAGCACAGACAGTCCGTTAAACAGATACAAATTGACATAGCAACAGTAACTAAGGGAGGAGGGCTCGGCAAAAAGTCAATTATACCTGTGGTCCAAAACCAAAAAACGTTTTTAATTAATTAAGCTTATTCTTTTTCTTCAATTGATTTTATTTTTTGAACAAATATCTGCATGTAACAAACATTTTTGAGGTTTTTCTTTTGGTATCTGACCCTTTTTGCTACATTTCTCTGTCAAAAAAGGACTAAACACAAACCTCTGAACCCAATCTTACCAAAAGTTATGAGTTAAAACCGAAGTGACAACTTAAAAGTACCCAAATGTTTTGTAGAAGTAATAGAAACAAAGGTAAAATAACTAGATTTTTAGAAGAGATAAAAGTTTAAAAGTGAGAATTATAAAATACCTAGTTGACCTAATTGCTAATATCTTCTTCCTGTTGAGATGTTTTATTTTGTGTTTTTATAGACACACAAAATAAATTAGGGAAAATGATTGATTTCTAGTTCATCTAAAATTACTAGTTTCTGCTGGATCTTATCTTATCTGATTTAGAAATTCCAAGTGCAACATGGTATGACTGCTTTTGGTTTGGTAGCTAAATCTGGTCAGTTGAAGAACTCCAGCCACCCACTGACATACGGTATTTAGAACAGAGCAGGAGATGCAGTGGGCCTGCAGTGTGTGGGAGTGTTTGTTAAAGCTGTGCCTCCACTTGATCAGTCGTTGGTTAAAACAGGAAAGAAGAACATCCGAGGTTTTCATCACATAGGAACTAAAAAGTTCTTCTTGTTTCAGATTCATTAATTGCACCATGTACACATTCAAACACTGTTAAGTTCTCTGTCCTCTTGTTCTGCTCCAGAAGTCCATTTCTCATCTGAATGTCTTGGTTATTCCAGACATTGTCCAAGAAACATTGTTATTCTTTTGATAATTCCACAGTAAGATTGTTGGAGGTCAGCCTGGACCAGGGAATTGGCCCCACACATTCTGCACCAAACATGAGAGTGGTGGAGAAGGATAGGGTTAAGATATGTGTTGGGACTTCCACATCTAGATGAATATCAGGTCATGGTTAAAGATCTGGAGATTGTGGTGGACAAACTACAGAAGAAGGAGGTAGTATCAGATGCAGCGATCCCAACCAGCAGTAACATCAAGAAGAAGGAATATGAGAAGCTCAAGAAATACCAGGTCTGAAGGAAGAAGTTGTGGACTCAGTGGTTCCGGTATTCATCTGAGCACTTGGTGCTGTGATCCCAAACTGGAGAAGTGACTCCAACAGATCTTAGAAACAAACTCAGAGATCCCTTTCAGAAGAGAACAAAACAGCTACGATATTGTGTAGAACTCTGAAGCTCCCAGGCCTCAGAGGAACCAAGCCTTAAGGAGAACAACAATGTGGAGCACTTCTTGTATTTTCCATTTTTTCCTCGGGAGTTGGGTTACTGCAGAGTTCCACTGCAATCATATGAACACTCTCCCTCCGATGGTTAATTTATGATAATGGTTTTCTTTCCCTCTCTGTCTCCTCCAGCTGCCACACAGCTTTTTCACACACCTCTCTCTCCCCCTCTCTCTCTTACAGCTGGGGCTTCTCAGGACCGGGCCACCGCAGCAGACATAAGGAGGGTAGGGATATAAATAGAAATTGGACCAATTATAGAGCAGATGTTCTCCTGTATGATGGTGGGAGAACAGTGTCAAATAAGTGTCGCTGGTATTTTCACTATCTCTTGGTGTTCTTGTTCTCTCTTGTTTGAAGTCTAACTTCAGACTGCTTCGTCTCTCTGACTGTCTAACTCCCTCTTCCCTAATCACAATGTTGTTTTCTGTTTGTCTTTTTTTTTACTGAGCTCCTTTATAACTACATTTTTTAACTGTGAGGAGTATTCATTCCATTTTGGAGTTATCTGTTTCCATTATTGCTTGCAGGTCTCAATTGTCAGACTTCATCTGTAAATAAAACAGTTCCTTTCAGCTTGACTGACAGCCCTGCAACAGACTGTGGCATGTGACATCCATTTGTTGCTCGTTGTTTATAGCTCAGCTGCATTCCCATCACCAGGTTGTTCGAAACAACTCTGACTTGAACTTCAAGAGAGATCTCCATCCCTCGTGTTGTCCTACATAGACTGAGATTGTCTTTGTGATTATTTCCAACTTGAAGGAGATTTTTTACAACAAAATATTATTTAAGTCTTTATAAATGAAAGTTTTCAAGACATGCTTCTGTAAATTGGTGTGGTGGACCTGGGACAGATAACCAGTCTATGCCTGGACAAACACAGAGATATACAGTATGATATAAAACACCATGTACACCCTGTGCTAACACTTCCACTAAAACTAACAGGAGAAAAAACACTTAATAAATAATAATAATCTGACAATATTTTGTATACTGGGGGATAAACAGACACGATTACATTTTAAACGTATTTTATCAGCAGTAATGATTCTCCCAAAAGAAAATAAAGAATTCAAAATCCAAATGTGAATTAACCAGAACACATTCCTTCTTTTTGTCTGAATAAAATGGCTAATAAATAAATTATAAACAAAAAGTTTACATAGATTATCAGAGTTGAGTTTAAAAACACAGTTTTTACTTTTATTGTTTTAAAAATTTATTTTTTCCTATTTATTAAAGTAGTACTGAATACATTTTCTGCTTTTTCCACCCAGTAGTCTAAAGTGGGATTACAACTGTTGGAAATAACCGTGTCTCAGACGGCCATTGCTCAAACCGGCTTTGCGAATAACGATGTCATCAGACAAGGCGTCATATTTTGCTTCTCATTTTTAATGGATGATTTATCAGTGCAGAAACAAAATAAAAAATGGTCTTTGCTTGCTACTCTTTTAGATTGTGCCATGATGCCAACAAATAGTGAGCTCCAGTCAGTGAGCCGAAAAAGCTAACTGCTAGCCTTTATAGGAGCGAATGGCGACTGCAGCTGTCGCCGTAAAGCAGCAAAGGAACCGCCCACTCATGGCCGTGACCCAGAGCACTGAAGTTGTTCAGTCTATTGTAGGGCCATTGGAGGGTCCAGAGTGTCTAATATGAAGCTGAACAAGTTTTTAGTGAGTATCCACTTAGACAAGTTTCAAAACTGTAGCTTAAAGACACCATTTCATACACATTTCAGGACTTTGTGGTTATTTCTTAAGTATTAACCAGTAATATGAAACATTTTATATCTAAAAAACGTCAGGAAACACTGATTAACAGACCTTTCAATCTGTCTGCGTTGAAATTCGGGTGGTTCAGGCTCCTTCCATCAGGCTGCTTCGACTCCTTCGTCAGCAGCTCATTCATATTCATTATTTGAATTTGCTGGACTCTGATTGGCTAACAAACTAGTCTATGAGAGCAAAGAATACTGTTTCCTGCCCCTCTGCACATGGTAACATCAGACGTCGTGTCTTCCTTTTTGCTACATCTTATGCTACAGCTTTTAGCCAGCAGCATGCTAGGCGTGGTTTCAACTGCGGGAGCTGCCGAAAACTAACAAACAAAGGAGTTGTGATGAAACAGATACAGGCCGTTTGAACTCGGGAGAACTCGGGTTTTATCGCCACCTGCGAAGTTTGAGAGATTAAAACTGAAAGAGAAGTTGTTGACCTGTTTTCACCCACTATGAAGGTAAGAACACCTGTGGAGCTAAAATATTTAACAGAAACCTCAGAAAAAACATTTTTAATGGAAGGGCCTCTTTAAAGTTGTAAAAGTTATTTAATACTGCTTTAAAAAACTGTAACTAAATTAATCTATTGTACATTAAACTAAAAGAATAAAAGTTCTGCAGGTTCAGTAATCCACTTTCAGTGTAAATAGTATTAAGGTGTTTAAGTCACTGACTAATATGAGTCAATGAGCTGCATGTGTTTTTAATAAAGTCAGATTATCACTAGGACTCCAGTTTTATAAACTATTTCAGTTTAAGCTTTTAGAATGTGGCTGGATGCTCTGAATTTTCATATGATCTCAAATTCTTCTGCTGACAGGTCAGATTTATTGAAAATAATTTTTAAAAAATAGGAAGTTATTAACAAATGTTTGATTATTTTCTCCCCATAAAAACGTTGCTGCCTCAAAAGCTTCATTAGAAGTCCAGGCTTTTTCTCCTCATCTGCTTATCTGCATCATCAGGAAACACATTTGATTAATGTCCGCCTAGCGGTTTGTTTGGCTCATCTTTAATAAAAAAAAAATGAGCAGCTGCCTCACAGTAAGCCATTTTTGACCAATCAGAGTGGACTGTGCTGTTCAAGAGGCGGGCTTTAAAGAGACATGAGCTTAAACAGATGATTTTAAAGCAGCTGTGACAATCAGTTTATTGCACATGTTTGTTTAATGTTATATTTGTGTCATTATTTATGTTTTTGGAATGTTAAATAATGGTAGAACATTCCAAGAGTAACATCAAGCTGTGTACTATTGTAATCTGGGTTTCATAGTAATTCAATTTTGCTAAATTATCCTTAAAATTTAAGAAAGTTTATCAAAAGTTTGTAAATTATTTGTAAACAGAAACACAGCTGACAAAGACAGTCGTTGTGTTTGACTAAACTTGTCAAACTGTCAGCAAGTGACTAATCCTGGAACAAATAAATGTCACAGATGTCGTTAAAAGCCATGAAAGACACAAACTATCTCCAAGATAAGCCTTAAAAACATGAAATCCTTCATGTGCGTGAGTTTTATCCACCAGGATTGTCTGTGTCTCCTTAAGACAACTTGTTTGCTACATCTTCCTGGCTGTGACTATCTTTTCTCTCAGCCAATTACTATCATTGTAATTGCAGTTCCACTCATCACCCTCTGTGATATCGTCACCCTGATCTGCAACAAAATGTCCATAATCAGTTTCGCTGATAAGAGATAAGACCTTTGTAGACATCCTGCAGTGAGGCAGAAGCTCGATCCATGTTAACTGGGTTAAGGGGGTAAATCTTCAGGTCTCCAGAGGCTGTCTGCCTCCCTGTCTTTCATCCTGTCAGCATCTGACAAGCTCCCCAAGGCTGAGCTGAAAAGTAGCCACCTCCGCTGTTCTCTTTACCGCCACTCTCTCCTTCACTCCCGTCATTTATTCTTTACTATTTGTCTCCTTTTTGGTCCACACGTTTCAGTCTTTTGCCTCCGCTTTTCCTTTTCCTCGCATGTTCTGAGAACACACATGTTCTCTCATGCTTATACACAAGCAAATCCACATATGTTTAGTGTTTAAAAGCTGCAGATCTACTTCTTATAACTTAATAAGCTTACACATGCTCCTTACGCCTTGTAGGAGAGTTTAGTTAACATTGCATCGCTGCAGTTCTTCAACATGACTCACTGAAGTTGACATGAAACTTTGTGACAGATGACACAGCCACGTTTGATTCACAGCTACACTGAGGCATGGCCTAATTCAAATTAGGAAAGTGATTTATTTTAGGATTAAGGCAAAATGCTTTCTCAGCAACCTGTTCCCTTTAATGAATGTTTAGTTTGAAAGGAACATTTATTAATCATGGGAAAGTGTGTTTTCTTTGCAGGTGTTACATAAAGATTCCCTTGAAAGAAGGTTTTCACTTTTATATGACGCTGCCTAATTATCTGAATCAAAGTGTATAGATTATAAACATCACCTGAGGTTTACGGAAGGACTTAAAGAAGCAACATCAACGTCAGGTAAACATCAGGTAAATGGTTTCTGATTGTACAGAGTCAAAAACATGAATGATCATGATTCCTGATGATTGTCTAAAACAAATTAAGAAAAGAACAACATGTTCGTGGCTCTTAACCAGAATGCTAATGATTTCACGTTTAAGTCAGCTGGTGTACTGCAGGCTGTGAACCAGTCACAGCCAACTCAGCAACAATACTCATCATCACCATTCCTCACAAATGTTGATGAGAATCACTTTCAAAGGACACTTTAAAAGTAAATGTAGCTCCTGAACTTCATACGCCACGTTGCAAAACTGTAAAACACCTGTTGTAGTTTCATTATGGAGTTATTTTTCTAAAAAATTAGTTTTTTAATAGTTTCAACTTGCTGCTATGTCACCTTACTGTGAACAGCCATGTGAGGAAGAAGACGTTATCTTACAAAAATTGAAGAAGGCTGTAATTAAGTTAATGACGCACCAGATGTGCAGTATGGAAACATGAGTCATGAATATCGGAACCTGCAGCATTGTAAGATGAATCAAAAGGAGTCAACGCCTGGATGAAATGATCTGAGGTGTATTTTTTTTTGTTAATTTTGAAAATGTGTTGTTTGTTTACACAATAACCAGGATTTAAAACTTCCCCTGCAGCCAGCCACTAGGGGGCGTTCGATTTGTTTTGGCTTCAACTTCCACAAAACATTTTGTTAGGCTGAATTCTCTCTAAATTGCGTCGCACTTTAACATGACCTAATTTGTGTACAATGTTCAAACCAGTTTTATAACTCAGGACTGTGGCACAGACGAATGCTTCATATATGAGTAAAAAAGTGATCCAGTCTGCTTTGGTACATGGAAGAAAACAAGAAAAGAGAGAAAACAATTCTACAAATAAATGCAGCATACCTCGGTGAGGTGGGGGTTGGGGTTGAAGCCACACTGGTTGCACACCATGGAGCGGCACTGTGTGCAGGTGTTGTAGCTGGGCTTGTCATCCCCGGTGCCCATCAGGTCGGTGGTTTTGCAGACAGGACACAGTTTGCTGCTGGGCATCGGAGCAATTTGAGGCACAGAGTAAGGGGATGTGGGGACACTTCCTCGATCCGGGGACACGGAAGGGGATCTTCCAGTCCTGCTGCCACCCAAGTCCACCTGCAGATTCTTCCTGGCTGCGTGGCCTTGGCCCTGCTCTCCTTGAGGCTGAGGGGTGTCATGAGAGGCCAACCTGTCCCCCGTCCCATGACTGGTCTGGACTCCAGCTTTAGGTCCAGGATCTGACGGAGGGGGTCTGGCAGAGTAAAGAGAATAAATTTGGATATTAGAGCTGATGTGTGACTGAAGATGTTTTTGCACTTTTATTAACATAATAAGTTTAATATAAATAATTAAGAAGCTTTTCCAGAGCAGTTTGGTAAAATTCTATTTTCCAAAGACTCAAATTTATTTGTGTCTTTTACACTTCAGTATTGTCTATCATTTTTATATTTGACCTACAATTAAGATACAAGAGTTTATATTCATTATTTTGATATATTTAAGTATTTCTTTTACTTCAGCCTGAGCACCACCATCACAGTAAACCACAACATACATGTTCTTTTTGCATTTAACTAATAAAACTCTTGAGTTCAGTCATGCCTTTCTCACAAGAACCTTTTTACATGCACACAACAGCAGTTCATGTAAAAACATGTGACAACAAGTGTTTTTTTTTTAACTAAAACTGATTAGCTCTTACACAACGGTCTCAAGAGGCAGCTTTTATTAATTTATTAATCCTGTTTTTGTCAACATACTCCAACACTTGCTGTACATGATAAGCAAAGCAGCATTTTGGAGTGACTGAGGGACAGATTGAGGAGGCTGATGACAGAAAACCAGAGAACAGGTGACAAACCTTCATTATAGTAAGATGGAGTTGGTGACTGAGGGGGACGATATACATAAACACAAGATAAAACAATCGTCAAGCTGATCTTATCCAACACAAAACTGGATATAACTCAATTTTTCGGCAAAAAATGATCTTAGTGTGAAATTCTGGCATGAAAGGCATGAGCGGTGTGCTTATCTTCGAGGAATGCTACGCTTTTAATTATAAAATATCACTCTGTGCACCTTCTAATGTGATAGCAGATGATTCAAAACATCGTCCAACAAAAAGCTCATTATAGCCATTATTTGTTTCCACAAAGTTCTCCTTGTTGTTAGTTTTCACTTTGAAGTTGTTCTATAAACCATCTGATGTGGAACAAAAGAAGAACATCAGCATTTTGAACGTTCCCTTTTTTCTTCATCCAGGCCTTTAGGCATTGGAGCAAATAGTTAAATATGGACCATAAGTTTCCACTGTCATAACAACTTATACTTTGCTTTGTCATGCATCATCTTCAAAGACAGTCTCAACAGCAGCTCCGAATCCAAAGTGAACAGACGGGTGAAATAAAGGAACTGAGTCACTGCAGAACCAGCTGCACGTCTCTGGTCCCGTGTTCACTGCAGCGAACCCATCCGGGTTCCACAACACTATCGGTGTGTCACCTCTGAAATCCAGCACAGCTGTTAATAGTCCAAACTGTCTTTAACCAATCAAGCACCAGCGATCCTAAATATTATATACTCCATGTCTGCACAAGACAAACAGTATTAAACTTTAATTTGAAAAGCAAAAACATACAGTAAATGTAGTCGTGGCTTCGTGAGAGTCAAGTAAAGAGTCGGAAGTGAGAGACACCTTTTAAAAAGCTTTCTTTAGATACTCCTGTCCATCAGAGTCCACTGAGGATAACATGTAGCAGCATGTCTGAAGCACTATAAACTGCACACATTTGTATAAAAGGGAAAGAATGAATCATTTGTATGATGACAGCTTAATGTGATGAGAACACCCTGTAATACTTCCCACTGTAAAGCAGCAGAAAGAAGCTTTTCTTCTGCTCAGTGTCAGATAAACATCCGACAGTATCCCCCTGTCACTTAAATTAAACTAATTAGCACCGCACCTGCAGCACAACATGAATCATAAAAAAAAGAGAAAGTGAATTCAACATTTAAGGGAATACATTTTAATAGTACCACCAGTTAGATGTGAAAATTTACCCCGTTCTCATATTCGATCAATAATATGGTCGACTGGACCTGCACAGCCAGAGTTTATCTGTTTCTCTGTAAAGTCTCAGCAGTGTTTTAGAGAGAAAAAGCAGCTCTAATTTGTTGTATTTTTTATACTAATCCCATCCAACATGATTACTTTATTACTGCATCTACCTTGAAAATCTAAACTCAGGTTGGAGAATGACGTCCCACTTAATATATCTGTGTTCCAGCAGCAACATGTTCACTAACAGGAGACGTACATTGTGTTTGTGACTAATTTGATTTAAAGAGGCCATTTCATACAAAGTATTAACCAGTAATATGAAACATTTTATATCTAAAAAAGGTCAGGAAACACTGATTAACAGACCTTTCAATCTGTCTGCGTTAAAATTCGGGTGGTTCCGGCTCCTTCCGTCAGTCTGGCTCGGCTGCTTCATCAGCAGCTGCTTCATATTCATTGTTCGAATTTGCTGGACTCTGACTGGCTAACAAACTAGCCTATGAGAGCAAAGAATACTGTTTCCTGCCCCACTGTGCATGGCAACATCAGACGTTGTGTCTTTCTGTTTGCTACGTTATGCTAACAGCTTTTAGCCAGCAGCATGCTAGGCGTGGTTTCAACTGTGGGAGCTGATGAATACTAACAAACAAAGGAGTTGTGATGTAACAGATACAGGCCGTTCGAACTCGGAAGAACTCGGGTTTTATCACCACCTGCGTAGTTTGAGAAATTAAAACTGAAAGAGAAGTTGTTGACCTGTTTTCACACCCACTATGAAGGTAAGAACACCTGTGGAGCTAAAATATTCAACAGAAACCTCAGAAAAACCATTTTTAATGGACGGGCCTCTTTAAGACAAATTGACAAAAGTGCATCCTGAATTTGGCTCCTCCCTCACATCCTCTTTTGTGATGGCTTATTTTTACCTTTTGGGTTTTAGCACAATTTGACTTATTTAGATACTGTGTTATTCTGCTATCTATCTGTTATCTAGTCAACCATTTTTGTTGACAACAAGTCATGTCTGTGAGTTTACCTCTGGTCTTTGTGCTAAGAGGGGTATAAAAGTGGTATGAGTTTCCTTCTCTGTGTAAAACATACTCTGCAGCTGCCTGTTAATAAGTAGGATGTAGATATAATAATAAATAGAGAGGGCTGGCCAGTTAACATGAGACAGGAAACCCGATCAGCCCTGGTTTTTGTAGTGTGAAAATAAGTATATCTCTAAAGCGTCTGTTAAATGTTCCCTCATTTATTGCGAAATGTTGGATTTTTCTTTTCATCAAATCAAAGTTTGTTTTGCTAAAATTCCCAAATTCAAGTCTGACTGTTTCTCTACAGCATCCTGTAAACAGCCCTAAACAAATGTTACTTTCAGTGACATTATGTGCATGAAAAATCTAAATCCAGCTGTTCATGGTGATCTGAAGTAAAAGATTCATAAAGGAGATTGTCACTTGGTTCAATCAAGAGTCCTTCCAAATAAATAAAAAAAGGAAGTTAACATGAATCCAGCTGTCACATGTATGTGCTGGAGCAGTGAGGATTATCTGCTGGATGTGCATTAAATTTTAGCTGGATATAGTATATCTGTATCAGTGCCCTTTTAAAGGCGATGCTGTGTGTTTCATTGATTTTTTGCTTCTTTCCAAAGTAAGTGACACTGAGAAGTTGAGACTTCAGACTGAAAAGCCATCTTGTGCTTTCCATTTAGTCATATTTAAAGGTCAAAGAAAGGTTTCAGAGTTTTAAGAGCGCAGAAACACCATTTGTTGTCAAACCCTAAATCAGTTCATCCAAACAGCATCAACAACTAGCAGCTGTTTTGAACTTTATTGGAGGAATGTCACATTAGTGAGGTGTGGGTTTTCTCCCTACAGGGAAATATTTGCCGCTTTATAATTAACCAGCAGGACACGTTTAATTTCGTCCTCATAAGACTTTCTGGTCACCTTAGAAACCAGACAAGAAGTTCATTAATCTGGTTTCTAACATGAAGGCAGGTCATTTATTCATTTTCCTCACTGGGGATACAGCCTGCTCCACCTGAACAGGTCATGAATCCACTCCAACAGAAACAAACATGGACGCTCATATACCTACAGTCAGATTAGCCTAACATGAATGTCTTTAGACTGAAGCTGGAAACTGTTCAACCTGAAGAAAACCCCCACAGACAGATGGAGAACGTGCAAACTCCACACAGAGAGGCCCCAGCTGAGATTTGAATTGCTGACTTTCTTTTTGTGAGACAACAGCGGTAATTACCACATCACACAGCAGCCCAGTCGAGGTATTTCTGTCCATAAGAGTGCAGTTATACAGCTGTTACTGTGTCCTACTCTGACATGCATTCACACAAAATGACAAAAGAAATCAGCTGGTCAAAACTGTGATAAATACACCCAAAATTAAACTGTTACAAAACTTATTGAAACTGTTATAACGTGTCCAGCGAAGGAGAAACCAAACATTTAAAACTGTTGGATTTAAAACCAGATGACTAAAGTGAAAAAAGGGGATTTTAGAACGTTAATTTGTACCAATCAGCTGTTGAAATTTAAGTAAAACAGTGCGATTTTTACAGGTTTTAACTTTTTGTACGTTAAATGTCATGATAGAACTGCTTTCACCTTGTTTGAGGGGATGATAACCACTCAGCATGTCGAGGTTATACAGTGTTCTTACTGCTGAAGGTAAATAAATCATGAGGACACGCTGTCTGAACATTATGTCTGAGAACAGAAATGGGTTTTATGAAGGGAAACTTTCACCAGGTTCACAAAGAACCACTTTTGTTGTCAAAAACAGAATCAAATATCTCGATATTTGTAGCGGAATGGGCCACAACTCACTAATTCTGTCCTGAGAGACAAAAATAATCAGATGAGACAATGCAGAATCAAAGACACCCATTGAAAGTGATTATTCTCATGGATGAATTTTCTGTTTAAGAATCGAGGGTCATGGCATTTGAGTGCTGAATAAACATCCATGTACCACCCACATTAAAATAGTTGCAGACTGTGCACAACTCCTCGTGGCAATCAGACTCTAACATCGATGTCCTCTGACCAGCAGGACAGTGTGTCACACTACAACATCTGCTCTGGATCCACTTAATGATAAAACTCCAGTTTATCTGCACGTTAACAGGCCAGACGTTTTAAACGTTCTGTCAGATTGTCGACACAGAAGAGCGAAACTGGGAGCAGGAAATACTTGGAGTTTGTGACAGAATGCTCTTCAGTAATGGTCAGCAGATTGGGATGACTGTGCACTTAGTCAAAGGCTGTTCTGACAGGAGAAGAAAACAATTACAGCGGCGCTCTGAAGCAGAAGGGTCGGCTGAACGCCACAACCTCACAGACTCTTTTACGCTCTCCAACTGAGACTCGACACGATTATACAGCCTGAAAATGAAGCAAAGATATCACTCATGTAAATTACTTCTGGATATAAAGTGTAATATTCCTCTTCACATCAACAGGCAACTCATAAAACACTGAAACTCGTCTAATTAAAACGAGTCTTCTATCTGATCTTCAGCCAGACGCCGTCTCATTGTTTCTGAAACTCACACACGTTCTTGGTGACGGAATATTTTAAAACTAGATTTATGATCTTAAGAAAACCATTTCACTCCACCGCTCGCTCTGTCTTTCGGCTCGTTTCTCATTATACCCGTCTGTGTCTCTTACAGCACACTCCATCTCAAGGCTCGCCATCGCCTTATGAAACATCGTATGGTGGATACGGGAGGGAAAATAAAAAAGAATCATGAGATTAACAGGGAGTGTGAGCTCCGCGTTAAATATACAGGATGAAGAGTGTGTGTGTGTCTGCGTATTACAGGACTGAACATGAATTCTTACACCTTTAAAACTACTTGTAGTAAAACAGGACACTGTTCAGAGAAGGTTTGCAGCAAATCTATAAAGCCACTGGAACAGACTATAAAGCAAGTACAGAGATCGTAAGTAGGTGTGGCAAATCCAGCGTGCAGCAGTGCCTCAGTGTGTGTGTTAGTGTGTGAGCGTGTTCAGGTCTACAACTGTTGAACTGTGTAATTAAGGCAATATCAGATCTTGTTAGGAGGGTAATCCCTACCACACACCCACACAGACCTGCCAGCTGCTACGTGCGATCACGATCTGAACAAGGTTAATATTTTATCAGCATATATGTAGGATTATAAGGGTTGAATATGGAACTATCACGTCGAGCTGCCATGCTTCTCTCAGTGTGTCTGAGCCCAGTGTCTGGATTTCATTTAGCAGGATGCAACACCGCTTTTCCAGATTAAATGAGCCTTGCTGTGCAGCTGTGAGGCTGGAAAACAATTTTCCGTAGCAGCATATTGATTTGAGTCTGAGATCCAAAAACTGAGACGGCTGTAACGTTTTGGATCATTTTGCTCTCAATGACGTTGGCGATATCTGATGGGAACACTGACATTCTACACAACGCTGTCATCAGGATACAGACGTCTGCTGGCCAGGAAGGTGTGTTTTTCAGAATGACTCTGTATTTACTGGTAATCATGTGAGAGCCAGCAGTAACAGGACCGAGCCATGCAGTGTATTCTGCATCATTTACATGACTAATTTATTATCTGTATTCATCATTTGTATTTCTACTTTATCATCTCGCATGTGAGGAAACACTACAACTGGAATCCAAGTAGGAACATTTTCTTGGGAAAATGTGTCTCTTTCATTCATGATACTAACTGAATCCTCTGGGCAGACATCGTAAAAAGGGCGTAGAAATTCCTGTCGAAACGGCTTAAAGCTACATTTGCGTATAATTAATTACAATTCTACGTTTTAAATGGGAATCAATTTGAAATTCAATGCTTATGTGTTGCTACTTAAAAGAACAACTAAATGTGGTGAATTGTGTTGATAAAGATATTGAAATAAATAATTGAGCGCCCATTCAGCTCTGTGTACACGCAGTGGGTTAATCTAATGTTCGGTCACACTACGCTGCCGTGAAATCTCCACGGTTTCGCTCCACACTTTGGCGGTGAAGCCTCCGAGCTATCGCGGCTACCTGTTAATCCCCGGCCCGGACGCAGCCGCGCTTCCTCCGGCTGGCGCTCCGTTGCTGGGCTTGATGAGCTGTCCAGAATCCGGTGGTGCTGAAATGGAAGCCGGAGCACCTGCTGCAGGGACGGCGGGGCCGGACTGTCCCGGCTGTCCCTCCCCCTCCATGCTGGCCTCGTTCCCCATCGCTTCGGGAAAGGTCTCGACGTGGAGAAACGATGTTGTAGATGCTTCTACAGCTGCGCTAAAAACTCAGATGAAACTCAGCGCTGCTCCCCTTCCGCCATCATCACCTACAATTCAGCATCCCGCACGGAGCACGCGCGCTGACGGAGAGGTTGAGGGAGCGCGCTGACGCAATGGGTGGTGACTTGTACGCGCGCGTTCACGAGACTGAGTTATTTCAAGCCTCAAGGCGTGTACGGCAGGTCGATTGATCATGTAATGATTACACAGGCTTTTCAAAGCAGATTTTTAGGGCTCACGTAAAAATGAACTCGTAGCTGTCCAGAAAACCATTCGACCAATTTACAACCTGCTTTTAAATAGGCTATCTCATAAACTTTTTTTTGTCATGCATGTTTTTGGCTTCCAGCTCCAAGATTCTGTAATAATACAATTCATTATTAAAATGTCTAACATGAAAACATTTTCTTTTCCAGATATTTCCAGTTTAATTTTGAATATCTAATAAAAAAAACAATAAAAAGAAGAAGCAAACTTGACTGTGTATGAATGTATTGAAGTGGTCCAAGGAGTTGATGGTGGTCTCTGTTAAACAACCCCAAGGTATCTGTACAAAGACGTTAATCACCACCAGCGTTTGACTGAGTGTTTGACAGAATAACAGATTCTCTGTAAATCCCGTTGGATGCCCTGAAAAGTGAGTGGATTTTCTCTGAGGGACTCAGGCTTCCTCCCACAAACCAAAAATATGCTGGATAGCTCTAAATGTCCCGAGGTGTGAGTGTGATGTACTGGTGACCTGTCCAGATGTAACCCCGCCTCTCATCCAATGACCACTTGAGATAGACACCAGCTCCTTGTGACCCTGAACAGGAACAAGCAGGTATACTAGATAATGACTGACTGACTGAAAAATGCTGTTGATACTTAAAATGGTCATTAAAAATGTGTGACCTGATTATATGTTACAACGGTCTGCCCTACACGGCGCTTTACTGAGAACCATCAAGCCCCTCGCCACTCAATTCACGTCTACCTCATTGTGAATCATTTGTTTTTTTTCCAACATTATGAAAACTATTCATTCTGGGAGCTGAACTGTTAAACATGACGTGCTTTGTTTTAACAAACTACATTTCTCATTGCAGTTTTGAGTCTGTGACAGAGAAGAAGAAACTAAAGTGTCCAGCTGCTCAGAAAAATCTGAGATAAATAACTTCTACATGCTCATACTGAAGCTGTTTCCAGTTTTAAATGAGTAGGAAATTAAGTCTTATCGTCCGAGCAGATGGTTGATAAAAGTAGAATTTTACATAAAATTAAAATATTCAAAACTTTAAAAATGGAATAAAGAAAAATGTTTTTAATGGTTCATAAGGACAAGTCCTCTGCCTCTCGCCCAATGAACGCTGGAGATAGGCACCAGCTCCCTGCGACCCTGAACAGAACAAAGCAGGTTCAGAAAATGGATTTTAACTTGAAACTTCCACCAATTATTTTCAACCCATGTTGATTTCTTTCTTTTTTTATTTTGGAAAGACACGAGTATCTAACTGTGTAATGATGTTGAGACGATTTTAGTCTCTTTTATATACTCAGGAATGTTTATCTACACACATTCACTGATCTGATCTCACTCTGTGAATGACCACTCTCCCTGGTGTACATCTACAGTCACTGCAACACTTACATAAAACACAATATTAGGTACAAATCTAATCTAATTACATCTGTAAAGTCTCAGTAATCCACTGCATCCATGTCATGTTGAAAAACTCCAACATGCAGACAGAAGATCAGAAAAGATTTTCATTACGTTTATTTCAGAGCACAAAGAACAACTGGAATGAACATGTAAATATGTACAAAATCCACACGGCCGTCAGTGTTCGGCAGAACTGGCTTAAAGATCCATACGAGGTACAAAAATAATGCAAGAGCTTGTTGTTGTTTGCGGGATCCCAATAAAGATATTTACACAAAAAAGATCCTTTGTTGAAAAGAAGAACTGAAACACATTTTGACTTGTTGACAAGTTTCGTGAGATTAAAAGACATTTTAAATAATGGGAATCAGCTCAATATTCAATACTTCATTGGCGATGAGGAAATATTGATTTATAGAAGTAAATACCTAGTTACAGAGGTTTAAATAAGTCCATGATCAATCCGATTACAATCATAGTAACAGCTACAACATGGAGGAGATTTCACAGTAAGATGAACTTCTGGGCAGCGGCGGTTTGTTTCATGAAGCAGAAGTTGAAGACGCAACACAGCGCTGCCTTTAGGGATTATTTCAGGACTGCAGCTGTTTTTTTTCCTTCTGCCATGATTGCTCTGCGCTCACGGATAACTTATGGACGTTGTGATTGTTTGTGATCACTGACGTTTGGCTTTGTAAGGTCGGGAGCGTTTCCTTCTGTCGGGCTTCCTCTGCTTGTGCAGCCGGCCGATGCTCACTCCCTGCCGACGGCGCACGGAAATATTTTGCTCCACGAGGCTGGCCAGCATGCCTGTACGAGATACACAGAGTCAAAGTGCAAATAAATTAAAGGCTGATGGGAAAAAAACC
>SSNP01000061.1:73866-145191 GCA_006937955.1 Pachypanchax playfairii
AAAATCCTAATATTCTTATAGAATACATTCTTACCATTAAATTTAAATGTCACCAGTTAAAAGTACGAACAGTGAACCTCCTTTAACTAAAACTAAAGAAATCAACATGTTATGAACCACACTTGTTTCTTATGGTGCATTTTATTTAGACTCAAAAGTCGAAATATCTGAATTTCAAATTGGGGGGAAAAAAATCAACTGAAACCATCTTCTGTTTTCTATACAGACTCAAAAACTACCAATTAATTCTACTTTCGGATGATTTTAATGAGAAAACTTGAATCAGTAAGAACCCGGTTTACCTTCTTGAGCCAGCATTGATATGAAGGTGCAGATAAACTCGTCATAATTGTGCGTCCTCCTCTGATCATCTATCTGAACAGACACAAACATTTTGATTAACTTTCATCGAATAATCTCAATGAGAGATGATGAATTCCAGTTTCTTTTAAAAATACTTTGAATTTCTTTCTCTTCTCCACTTCCTCCTTTAGAGACACTTCGTAATTGGCGATGTCAGCCTCAACACACTTGAGCAGCGCGAGCAGCTCCTGCAAAACAAACACAGATCATCCTCTGCTTCTGTTTGAATGTTTGTGCACAAGTTGGCAGCACGAGAAACAAAAACGAGAAGGTGCGACGCTGTTCAGATGTGCTTTGTAAGGTATGTAGTACATTTTACTTTAACAAAGGATGTTTCCTGTACTTACTTTAGGTGAGTACTTATCCCCGGGGGGCTTGCTGTCTGCACCGGACTCTGTAACACCGAGCTTCTCTTTGCCAGGTTTCACCTCCGCTCTGTCTTTGCTCTCCTCTTCTTTCTTCACCTCCACTGATGGGCCTTCATCTCCCTCTTTCGTACCATCTTTTTCATCTACTTTCTCTTTGATTTTTACCTTCTCTGGAGTGCAAACTTTTGTGCCCTCAGGGGATAAATCTCCTGTACGAGTAAACAAACAAAACATCTACATGTAAACAGAATCTTAACACACACGTTAGTAATAAACTGCTTGTGGAAAAAGTCGCTAAGCTTTAGAACGTAGGATTCACTTCAGCAGAGAGTCTGTTCTCACCAGATGGAGGGAGAGCGTAGATGACTCCATCGTCCTGTAGGTGTAGCAGCGCGGAGCTGACAGAGAGGCTGAGTTCTCTCACAGCTCGGTTCTGTCTGGAGTCCAGTCTCAGCATTTCGTCCTCTCCGAACAGCACTCGGGATAAATGGGATGCAACTGGGCTCGATGGGCGTGTGGCGGCCTGGGAGCGTGCCGGCGAGCGGAGGGGGGAGTTGAAAGCGCTGCCGATTTCAGACGCCGTGTCAGTGCTTTCGTTGCTTGGCGTGGGGGACGGCTGGGAGGCCGAGGTGATACAAATCCCTCCGGTTCGACCTTCTGTGCGCACCGATAGAGGTGTGTTTAAAGAATCTTTTCTTTGAGCTTCCTTCTTCAGCTTCTCGGCCAAAACATTGAGGGCGATCTGGCTCTCCATTCCGGTCCCGGCCCGGCTTGTTCTGGAGCGCAGACTCGTCTTCCGTCTAAACCTAAGACATAATTCAAACGGCGCTAGTGTGAGTTCAAACCACACAGCAGCAAAAACAAAAAGAGAAAAATGAAATCTGTATTCATTAATTAAAATGCTCGCCTGCTTGAAGTGCTTGCAGAAGCTGTAACTTCCTCCTCCTCCTCATCATAGTCATCTTCATCATCTGAGTATGACGGCTGGGGAGGAACCGGCACCCGAGAGCGGCCAACACCAGCTGCAAGATCTTCCTCCTCCTGTCAATCAAAGAATCACAAACACTCACAGTCTTAAAATACATAATATATAATTCCTTGAAATGAAATACTAAAAGTTTGATGTCACTCGTTCAGTTTGATTCTGTTCTATTAGCAGGTTTTTAAAGATGTGGTTGAGTTTTTGGTTTCCAGAACATCCAGTTTTAAAGAAAGTTCAGAACCCAGAAAAATCAACCCTCAACAGACAGAAGAGGCAGTTTGTCACAAATCACAGATTCAATGAGTAATTAATTCAACAACAAAAAGAATCTGTAGATGAACCAAAATAACCCAAATTTTATAATGATCAAAGCATCAAAAATAACTTTGAAATGAGAAGAAAAGTCCTCCGTCCTGAGGCAGGGAAACACTCTGCCTCACCTGCATCGGAGATTTGGCATAGTTGTGGTTGTCGAGGAAGGCGGGCAGGCGTTGAACAATGGGGTTGGGACTGGTGACTTGCTGAGCGCCTCCTCCAACGGGGACAGGTGGTTTCCCCATGACTTTAGTGCTTCCTGAGGTGCTGGGTCTGTCCTTGGATTGAGACCCCGACTCATCCGCTGAATCATAATTGAGAGATAATGTAAACAAATTGTAGAATGTGACTCAAACAAAGATGGTGTAACTGAAGTGGACCAAGTTACTCAAAGAAGATCCATGTGAAGTACCTGGGCCTCCATCTGCTTCCTTCTTAATGGTGGAGGTGTTTTCATCCGGAGAGGAAGAGTCCTGCTGCTTCTTGTCCTGCGCATGTTCAGTCTGAGTGAGCCGGATCATCTGAAGTTATACCAAACAAAGTTATTCTAGAAAATATTCACCAAATTTTACAACTACAAACACAATAATGTTCTAATCCCATCAAACGTTCCTTTGTTTTGTAGAAATATAGAAATCTGTATATGTTTAGCTCAACTCCTCACCTTCTGCAACCCCTCCAGAATAGTCTGACGGTTCTTCTTTAGAATTTCCAGTTTGGACTCGTACTTCATCCTGCGGTCAGGCACCACTGCCATCAGGTTGAAGCGGATGTCGTGGTACGGCTCACTGCAGAGAAGAAGAGCAGCAGCATGAGAATTGAGCCTGAAGGATGAATGTCGAAGCTAAAGCATTTTGTTAAATGATGCATGACTCACCCAGCAGTGGCCAGTCCAATCCTCTCCATGATAACACGCCGAGCTTTATCAGTCCACTCCTCATCCTCACCCCAGGGTCCTAAAGTAGAGTGTTAATATATACACCCTTTTAGTAGAAGTTCACAAAAACAACATTTATCAATGAAAATAAAAATAAGCTAAAAATTATGACATACATAGCTGATTCAAGATCAAGTTACAAAGATTTATTGGTGCTACTTCAGGTAATCAAAAACTGTTTACGATGAATTTTGAAATATTAAAGAAGAAATTAAGACATCCTTAGACTTGATCAGCAATCATTTAAATGTTAGTATAAATCCTCACCATGATCAATAGGGTAAGCTTTAAGTCCATCGAGCTCAAACAGGCGATCTTTGATTGGTACATAACTAACAAAGTGGAAGGCTTCCATGGTCCGCACTGCGCTGATCCCATTCTGTTTCTCCGGCAGGTGCCTGGGCTCCGGTCTGCAAGGAAATACAAAACAACAGTTTGAGAAACTGAAAAATCCCCAAAAGCTGACATCTTGTAGAACCACAACTATGCCAGTGAAAGATGTTTCTTGTTTCCTTACACACCTTGAAGCATAGAAATTTTAAAAAACCACCACCAACTAGAACTTACCTGGCATGGCTGTTATGGGCTCGGGCAAGTTCTGGGGCATTTCCTATCGCATAACCTTTACTCTGAGAAAAAAAAAAAAATCAATAAATTGAGAATTATTTGGATGAGAAGAATCGCTAAAGTACGGAACTGGTCATCTCTCAATAGGAAGTCACTAAAAACATGTGACAGATTGCATAAATATGCAACTAAAGCATTTTATAGAATTATTCATGTGAGTACTTGTATTTTTCAATTATAGCTACTGATCACAATAAGTTCCTGTTGTTAACGGATGAGTGGCAGAATTTATTTACCTCTGGACTAAAGCCTTTAGTAAAAGCCTTGATGCGGCTGAGGGTGGTGCCAAGCTCAACTCCACTGCAGTTCAGAAGAACGCTCAGCAAAGCGTGGGTGGCACATGAGTTTGGTATCAGCTGTGAAGACAAACACCACAAACACATTAAACAGATCAAATTGTCCTGCATTACTATACTGAACTGATATATAAACTTGGATGTTCAATATATTATTTTATGCAAACTTTGACAAAACATTATGCTCAGAATTTTGCATTTGTTTACATTCAGTAAATCAACAAGTCTCAGACATTTAAACTCTTTTTCATCCATAGCATCTGGCAGGTTGATGGAATTACAATTAAAAAACTACTCAAACACAACAACAATGAAAACAAGCACATGAGCTCATAAGAACAGATTAACATGTGTTACCTGGTTGAATTCTTACCTGGTGAGCAAAAAACATGTCGTTAACAATCTCCTCATCGATGACCGAGGTCTCATCCACCAAAGTATTAACTTTTCGCCTGGAGCGACGCTCTTCAATCCACTTAAACAGGAAGATGAAGCCATAAACTGGACTGGAAATAAAAATACACTTGTCTCAACATAATTTTAGACACCAAACAATATACAGCAAAACCTTTTTATTTGTATTAACTAGAGCTTTCTGATACTGTGTACCAGAAAAGATTTGCTTAGATTTGGATGGTTTTAAGTCACGTACCTTTGACATTTGCTTTGAAGATCATAGATTTCTTCAACTTGGACGCCTTTAACACCTGTAAATAATTCACAAAGAAATGTTCATCCGGTTTTAGGATCCTGTCTCAAAAATTCATGTTGAAAGCATCACATAGAAACGTTTACTACCATAATATTAATTACTTACCAAAATCTTCTACAAGCAGAGTGAACAGACCTGCAATTATACAACATTTAACAGTCAAACGCGCTAATAAATTAAAGAGCTCAGAGTAACTTTCACCAGTAACGATTTGCTTCCTCCTGATTAAGTTTTATTTGAAAGAATTAGGCAACTAGCACAGAAAAACCCTACACTGTTATTTGTCATGATTAGACTTAAGGTGCATTTAAATCGCTTAAAAAAATAAATCAAAAGTCTGATAAAAAAACAGTTCATCATGTGGAAGCTAATGTTTGTTAGCTTGGTCGACATTTCTCACCTGGATCACTCTCGAGTTCCAGCCAGCCTTTATTCATTTTGTGTTACTCGTCCACAGCAGACTAATAATTACGATGTTTTCCAGTCCATATCCAAAAGTGGATAAGAATAATTTTAGGCGAGTATCGTTTTTACTTACGAAACAACCGTTCAGAGATTAACGTAAACACAAAAGACAGAATGCGTCGCCAACAAATGTCGTCATCGCGCAGTAGGTGTCACAAAAAAACAGTCCGTCCGATTTTTTACATCGATCTTTGTGAGCTAATGACTTGAAAACTAAACAAGCGACGGGTCGATAACCTCTTTCTTCATTCAATCAGTAATTATTGTTTGGTTATAAAAACGGTCAGAATTATACTCAAAGCTTTCTAATTATAAACGATGGCGAAATGATTTACTTTTCCACACAGTCCCTCGGTCCCCCGTGATAACAATATAAATAAGTTGAATGATTCTCTAATTCCAGTTAAACAAACGGAACTAAATCACCAATATTCTGAATCAATGTTGGGTGTATTATATTTTAAGATATTTCTCACTGGTTCCATCCCACTCAGAGATTTTTTTTAACAAATGAGAATCGGGAACCTTTGTTGGATTTCTTGCTGCGGGGCCAATGTTTCTGGTCACACTGGAAAAAATGGAAATTAGCAGCGTTTATCAGTTCATTTACACACTTATTGTACTTTCCCATTAAAAGTTTACTGTATGCACAGACGACTTGGCTTGTTGAAAGCTTGACGCGACAAGGGGTAAGTGTTTCCAGCTCCTTGGTGTTTGAAGGCAACTGCCGCCGCGCTTTAATTAGCCAAACGTGTTAGCCTCGCTGTAATTTAGCGGTAGCAACGATAACACCCACACAATGTCAGATCATTATCTCCCAGCGACATCTAATCGAAGTGTCTTATCAGCTGAGGACTTTTCTTCCAACTCGTTTTATATCCAGATTTAGTTCCTTGAAAACACGTGGAGGTTACGTACGTGCCCGCTGTTGAAATTGCGTTTATTGTTGTGTAATTAGCAAAAATAAAGAGCTGCTTATATTCAGTCCACGAATCAATGCTGCAGTTCCTGTGCTGCGAGCAGATAGCTTGGTAATCCAGCTGTTTAATAGCTGTGACTTGGTGCAAAATAACAACAATAAAGGCTGCAGAGGTGTTTCGATGCTAACCTGTAGCTGCTTCTAATGATCTGCGTCCAAAATTGAGGGAAAACGCTGATCTTAAAATAGATATACATTATTTGGCCTGTTTATTTAGATATCTAATTATTTCAGACTAAATATCACGAAAAAATGTCATTCAAGTTGCTTAAATTCAGTTCATTGTATCAGGTTTATTTCAATTACAGCTTAATTACAATGTTTAAAGTCAAGTTCGGTTCATCAATAAAGTTATTCAAAACAATCTGATTTGGTAAATTCTAAAATAGAGACTGAATAAATCTTGTGGGCGATTTAAAGACATTGAAACATCTCTGTTAGATTATAAAAAAAATTGTAAATGTGGTTGGAAGTGAAGCAGGTTTATCTGAGATAAAGAAAAATAAATCAGTTGTGAAACAGAATATTTAATTTTTAATTTCACTGAGTTTTCAGTGGCCTGACTCATTACACTATTACAGATATATAAAACACATTGATACAGAATCACTGACTGTCGTTTGCTAACAGTGTTTTTCTGTTTTACATCATTAAGGAAACTCGGGAGAGCAGTAACCCTGCAGTTGGTTCATCAGCTTGTTTGTCTTCTTGAAAGCTCCGAATGAAGGTGTGTAGTTCTGAGAGCCCTGCAAGACAACATGTCTGAAGAGGCAATTTCAGACAGTGACCTGGAGGCCAGCCTGGACAGTGAAGAGGAGTGTATGGAGAATGAGGAAGATGAGGACATTGAGGACATGGAGGATGATGCAGCTGAAGATGATGATGATGAAGAAGATGATGATGGTAGGGGATTGTTTTTGTTTAAGACTGTGACAGTGACAGAACTATGTTCAAGTCTTGCGTCAACCCTCATGTCTTGATATTTTGCTTCTAAGCAGACAAATATCTCATAATTGTTTAAACTGTTTTTGAGAAATATGTCTTCAGGTTTTGTTTTTGTGAGATTGTCAGGTTCAGTGGTGGAGAGCTGATGAGTTGGGTTGAAAATGGGTCAATGATCTCAACTGCAACAGCAAATCTACAAAACCAGAAAAGAAAAATACTTTTAATTTACATGACTGTCTATAAATACTTACATAGTTTGGGTGTTTATATACATATTATCAGGACCTCAGGTGGAAATGTGTCTTTTTTTGTGTTCAAGACCGACCTGCAAGTGCCCAGAGCAGAACAAGTGGGACTCGGGATGGCAGGGACTCCACTTCCTCTTCCTCAGAGACTCCATCCCGGCCCACATCGCGTCCATCCTCCCGAGGTCCTTCCAGACCGGCCTCTCGTTCTCAGGCTCCGACCAGCCCAGAGAACTCCACCCAGACCAAACCACCCCGTAGTAAAACAAAGACTCAAAAAGCTTCTAAATTAACCAAATCATCAAAGTCGTCAAAAGGCTCTAAACCATCCAAACCATCTAAACCATCTAAACCTGCACACATGAGGAAAAATATCAGGTAGGTTTATTTAGTTTTGTCATTATTTCATTTCAAAACATGAAATGTACTTTTTTAATTAACAGTATTATTTTTGCGCTTACAGAAAGCTGCTGAAGGAGGATCAGCTGGAGGCTGGGACTAAAGCTGCTCAGCAAGAAGAGATGGAGAGGCGGAAACGACTGGAACAGCAGAGGAAAGAATTCCCTATGGTAGCCCCGGTTCTCCCAGATTCTCAGCTAGGTGATCTTTTTTAAATCAAAACATTTTGAAGAAACGTTTTGGTTTCTCTTCCTTTGTGATGCATCTAAACTAAACACTCCATTCTCTCCTGGAACAGTGGAAACTGCTGCAGCTTTATTAGCAGAAGTTTCTCACTTGGTCCCTGCAGACCAGTCAGACGTGATCTGTCTGGACAGCAGTAGTGATGAAGATGAAAAGGTGGACTCAGATTTGCCTTCACTTGCCATCAGAGATGGTAAGACACTTGATAATGTTCTACAGGTTTAATACTCTGATTTCCAACCACATTTAAGTGGTATGAGATTTCATTATGCACTAATATATTGTGCACTAATCATGGTGCAGATGTAATTGAGCTCAGCTCAGGGGATGAAGACGCTCTGCAGATAAGCAGCGAGTCAGCTGACGAGGAAGCGGATGGCGCCGGTGGCTCAGAGGAGAGCAGCGGTGCGCACATTAACGACACTCTGAACTTGCCCGATGCCCAGGGTCGAGTGCTGGTTAACATCAACCACCCACCGGAGGAGAAAGACATTCACCTGGCGCCTCAGCTGGCTCGAGCCGTCAAACCTCACCAAGTACGACCCCAATCTCCTGCTGTCAGAGCTGCAGAAACTCCCAGCGCAGCTGCTGTGATCCTAATGTGTTTCACTTCTTGTCTTTAAGATCGGGGGCATCCGGTTTCTCTACGATAACCTCATTGAGTCTCTGGAGCGATACAACACCAGCAGCGGCTTCGGATGCATACTGGCTCACAGCATGGGCTTAGGCAAGACGCTGCAGGTCATTTCCTTTGTCGATATTCTTCTGAGGAATACCGAGGCTCACACTGTGCTGGCCATCGTCCCTGTGAGTAATCAAACATACGAGTTGCTGTTTCATTTAATGAAACCTCCCTGATTTCTGTGTTTTGTTTTTTTGCCCACAAGGTGAACACTCTTCAGAACTGGCTGGCAGAGTTCAACCTCTGGCTGCCGCCCCAGGATGCCTTGCCCCCCGACACCGACCCTACGTTTGTCACTGGCCGTACATTCAAAGTCCACATTCTCAATGATGAGCACAAGTATGTTTCACGCTGGCTTGTGAACAGGGTAAAACATTCACTGCCTGGCGTTTGTTATTCATGTTGACCGTTTGACACACAGAACCACAGTGGCCAGGGCCAAGGTTGTGGAGGAGTGGTCAAGAGACGGCGGCGTGTTATTGATGGGTTATGAGATGTACCGCCTGCTGTCCATGAAGAAGAGCTTCGTGATGGGGAAAAAGAGGAAAACAAAGAAACCTGCCGGACCAGTTATCATCGATCTGGATGAGGAGGATCGACAGCAGGAACTTATGAGAGGTAAGTACGAGGATGAGAAACTGTCGAGGATTTAGACTTTATTCCAATCTGTTTTTTTCTCTTTTACTTCAGGAATTGAAAAGGCCATCGCTCGGCCTGGTCCTGATGTGGTGATCTGTGATGAGGGCCATCGCATCAAGAATTACCACGCCAACACATCGCAGGCGTTGAAGAACATCCGCTCCCGGCGCAGAGTGGTCCTGACAGGTTACCCGCTGCAGAACAACCTCACAGAATACTGGTGCATGGTGGACTTTGTCCGGCCAGACTTTTTAGGTACTCGCCAGGAGTTCAGCAACATGTTTGAGCGGCCCATTCTGAACGGTCAGTGCGTGGACAGCACGCCACAAGATGTCCGCTTGATGCGCTACCGCAGTCACGTGCTGCACAGCCTGTTGGAGGGATTTGTTCAGAGGTAAAAAGAAGTCTGGAAAAGAAACGCCGTCCTGATTGTCTTGATTGAACCTTCACGCTGCTTGTCTTGCTTTTCTTGTTCATAGACGAGGTCATGATGTGCTGAGACATCACCTTCCCAGTAAGGAGGAGTTTGTGATCTTGGTGCGGCTCTCGCCCATCCAGAAGGCGCTTTACACCGAGTTCATGAATCGCTTTCGAGAAGCGGGGAACAGCGGTTGGCTCGGCCTCAACCCGCTCAAAGCTTTCTGCGTCTGCTGCAAAGTACGACTGCTTTTCTCAGATGTTTAGCAGCAATCTCCTTTATGGACTTTACAACATCTAAGCCCCGCCTCTTCTCAATGTTTGTAGATATGGAATCACCCAGACGTCCTCTATGAAGCTTTGCAGAAGGAGAACCAGGCCAACGAGCAGGACCTGGACCTCGATGACATCACCTCAACCAGTAACCCTCGCTGCCCTGCTCCCAGCGCTGGCCTGAAGACCAAAGTAGCAGATTCTACCAACAGTAAAATCAACAACAACCTGCCGCCACTCAACGCGTCTCAGGATCGAGCCAATCAGGTCATCACATACGAATGGGTGCGTCACAAAAGTCCACTAAGACCCGACGGTTTTTATTCGCACTGATGTTCAGAACTAAAACACCAATCTGTTTTTAGGCAAAGGACATAATGTCAAACTACCAAACGGGAGTCCTGGAGAACTCTGCTAAGATGGTTCTGCTCTTCCACCTGATCGAAGAAAGTGTCCGAAGAGAAGACAAGATTCTGGTCTTCAGGTGAGTCCTCTGTCCAGTGGACATGATATTAAATACAGTTCCATAATGAAACCGCTTGCTGCATCTCTACAATATTTATGTTTTATCTTTTATTATGTTTATGTATTTTTAAAATGTCTAAATATTTGAATTTTTTTTTTCTAAAATCTTTAAAACTCTTTAAAACTGAATGGATGAATTAAAACAACAGAAACAAACTGTCAGCTGATTCGAGCTTGTTGTTGTTCTGATTTTTATTTTACTTCTTCTCCAGCCAAAGTTTGTCCACCCTGACCGTCATTGAGGACTTTTTATCGGTGAGACCAATGCCCCAAAGCGTCGGCTCATCTGACAGCCAGAACCAAAACTGGGTTCGCAACCTGAATTACTACAGTGAGTCATCTGATCTGATTTTTACTGTTTGTTTCTTATACAAGCTGCTTTGTATGAGTGTAAAAACATTATTGTTTGGTTGTTTGAGAGTTAAGAGATGACGTCTGTCTGTGTGCAGGACTGGACGGGAGTACGTCTGCCTCAGAAAGAGAACGACTTATCAATCAGTTTAATGATCCGGAGAATAAGACAACCTGGGTTTTCTTACTTTCTACCAGGTTTGTCTCTCAACTTTCTGCATTTTGAAGTCTTTCCTTGCATTTCTTGTGTTTTTAAAAGAAGTTTTATCCTTCTGTATTTTTCAGAGCCGGCTGTTTGGGGGTGAATCTGATCGGGGCCAATCGCGTGGTCGTGTTCGACGCATCATGGAATCCCTGCCATGACGCCCAGGCGGTGTGTCGCGTGTACCGTTACGGTCAGAGGAAACCCTGCTACATTTACCGCCTGGTCTGTGACTTTACGCTGGAGAAGAAGATCTATGACCGACAGGTTTCCAAACAGGGAATGTCCGGTAAGGATCTCTGCTCGCTCACGCAGCGCCCTCAGGAGGACGCTTTAAAATCCTTCATTCACTTCTATCTTTCACCTTATAGATCGCGTAGTCGATGACCTGAACCCAGTGCTGAACTTCACCCGTAGAGAAGTGGAGTCGCTGCTGCATTTTGTAGAAGAAGAACCCGAGGCTGAAAGAATCTCCCTGGAATCCCGGGAGGACCTGGAGTCAGTGATACATCAGGCGTGTCGGCTTTATCCAAACCTCATCACCAAGGTACAGCTGCATGAAAGATGTTTCAGAGAGAAGTTCTGCATGTTTCAATACTCGTGCTTTTAAAACACAGCAGGAGGTTCAATTCTTGTGCTGCCAAACCATAAAATGTAATCCATATGTTCTAGAATATTGAGAATAGACGAGGTTTCTCTGTTTGTTTAGAAGAGCCAGATAATTCAGCTCTTGTTGAATGAATGACTGGATGTGTGGAGTCGGGCCAGTCGAGGTTTTAGAAAATAAAAAAAGAAAAGACATTAGAAATGTCTCAGATTTTCTGTTGGAAAACAAACAGATGAGTTTTAACTTTTACAGAAAAAACAAGAACAAAACTGATCAGTAACCTGAATTAAACTTAAGGTCCCAGATGTTCGAATTGTTTTGAGCTTTAATAAATATGTATGTGTTTATTTGTGAAACTAACAAGGAGATTGTAGAGTAAAAGTATTCTGCAGGTAATTCATTTGCTGCTGCTGAAGATGTTTTGGCAGCATTAACACATTCTGTTACAATATTAGCCCAATTCCAGCTGCTTTGAGCGATCCTCGACTTATTTATTTGACTTCAAGTCATGAATGCGAGTCCAAAATCACATACCAGACAATTTGAAGTTCAGTTTTCTTGTCCTGTTAGGCTCCTTTCCACCATGAGTCTCTGCTGGTTGACCGCAAGGAGTCGAAACTGACCAAAGCAGAGAAGAGAGCTGCAAAGAAAAGCTACGAAGATGAGAAGCGAGCTTCTGTACCGTACTCACGTCCTTCCTACGCCCCCTATTACCCAACAAGTGATCACACACTGGAAACCATGGCAGCTTTTAACCAACGCGGCTGGTGGGTTTAAGTTCATGATTGCTTCTGGGCTGGAATGCAGTCTGATGTGCACGTAAATACACGCAGAGTCATTTAAAACATCTGTATGTGTAAAAATGAAGTTGGTGTCCTATTTGCTGCTCTGCTGTAAATACAGCATGTTTGTTTGTTTGTAGATTGTTCTGCTTCTAACGCTTCTGTTTCCAGGCGACTCCTATCGCGGCCAGATGACAAACCCGTCGCGAGCGTCAGACCCATCCAGTCAACGCCAATCCCAATGATGCCTCGCCATGTCGGTATGGGCATGTCTGGCTCCAACCCCGTGGGTAACCTCCCACTCAACTTCCTGCAGAAAGCTGGCGTTTACGTGCAAAGGATCGTCACCTCAACTGGTATTACACCTCATTTTAAATGCTGAAGTTAACCCCGTAAATGTTCCATTTATTTTGACTTCAAACGTCAACAGAAATCCAATGAACCGACTTTTCTTCTCGGTCTGCAGATATCGTGATCCCTGGACCCAATGGCCCAACTGATATTCTGGCTCGCATTCCTGCAGGAGAGAGCATCCATGTTATAAGAGGATCTAAAGGTGTTTTATAACAACCAAAGAATCAGCAAATAAAACATCTGGATAATCAACTTGACTCACACTGTGTTTTCTCTGATTCAGGTAGTTACATTAGGACGACTGACGGGAGGATTTTTGCTATTCGATCTGGGAAGTTCAACAGACCGTTAACTGGGAGGTCGGCTCCTTCAAGAGGTGCCGAGTCGTTCTTCATCGTTCCTTTTTAACATGTATAAACTCACCCTTTTCTCTGTTCCATGACTATATTACTGTTATCTTTACAGATGCCCGGGGCTCATCAGTCCAGCCGGTCAGTAACGGCTGTTCCTCGCCTGTTGACCATCAGCAGCGCTCTCCTATTGGTGACCAGCAACCTGCCTCACCTTCCAGCGCTGAGATTCTCCGGGAGCTCAGCCGCTACACGTCAGATGCAGGCGATGCCTCCTCTGGCACCAGAAATGAACCATCATTCTCGTTAGATGCTCCATCTGCTCCTGCAGAGGACGGAGGCGGTTCACAGACCGGCGATCTCAGGAAGGAAGTTGGCGATGACCTCCTGAGTTCAGCGTTAGAGGCGCGAGGCAGTAAACGCAAGCAGAACGAGAACCAGGATTGTAACACACAAACAGCAAGCAAACGCCCCTCAGCTGCAGCTCATTTCCCTGGATTTTCCATTGCCTCCAGTGGGCTCAGTTTTCCACCCGTGGGTCTGAACTCTTCGTCTCTTCTGGGGAACTTCGGTCACATGAGTCAACCGGTTCTGATGGCTGGTGGCGGCACGTCGTTCCTTCAAGCGCCAGGACAAACGCTGGCTGACCTGCAGTCCATGTTCCCTCCAGCAGGCGCAGACTTACTCAGACAGCCAACTACAGGGAACGGACACCTTCCTACCCCCTCCTCATCCTCTGCTTTCTCCTCTGCATCCACCACCATTCCCATGTCATCTTCACCCTCAGCAGGGACTTCCTCCTCCCTCCCGTCTCACTCTTTGCCTCCGTATTTAATGAACCCCAACATGGCTGGTCTGCTTTCACCAACTTTTCCTCTCAGTTACAGTCAGCCGCTGCTTTCCACACCAAGAATGTTCCCCAGCCCTCTCCTGTCAGCGTCAGGGGGGTTTTCCACACCGAACTCCAACTCTACTGCACCCGGGTTCCTCTCACATTTTAACAACCCTACTTCCAGCCTGCTGGGGGCGGCTTTGACCCAACCAGACAGACATCGAAGTGCGGTAAATGGAGGAGACAGTTCTGATGACGATGTTATAGAGGTGACAGGACAGTAGCGTTTAAAGACTAAAGGGATTTTCACACACGACCGAGCGCGTCGCACCCTGAGAGCATTAGGAATGGGAATCATACAGACGTCACAAACTCTAAAAAATACTATATATACATCTAAATGTATAAGTCAGTACATTCTTCTCAGGAAGTTTAATCTTCATCACATACAATACAATCAAGCTGGTAACGTTCGGGAGAAACGTACTCATGTTTTGACTGTTTTATTCCCAAATCTGATAGAAAACTTGATTCCCAATCAAAATGCTCTCATGAAACACTCAGACTCTCCTCTCAAATGAGACCATCTCGAATCCAGTGACCCCTCATGGTCATGCTCAGCTGGAGCAGCAGAGCGGTGGTGGGATCGGACATTTGCCGCACAAGGACCAGCTTCGTTATCTGCAAACTTCACATGGGAACGTGTTGGTTAAACTGTTAAATGTTGGATTTTCTCACGTTCTCCTGTTTGACCACTAATTTTACTCCGAGCGGTTTCTTTACTGCGTGATGATAAATGGGGTCTTAGTGTTTGTCTGGTCCACAATAAACAGAGAAAGTCCGTCATGGCTTATCTTTAAAAACAGAAATTTTTAGGTATTCAGAGCATATTTTAGTCTTTAGCAGTTTGATAGATATTGTAGCATCCCCCTGTTAAAAGATGTGTGTGGCGCTATAACTCCAAGTGTTCATACTGTGTAAATAAGTCTTTCTCATTGTTTATATTGCAAGTGGATACTGTGCAGTGTGTAGCTCTTGGTCATGAGGGGGATTGTTTAATCTAACATTATGATGATAAACTCGCCCGAAGCTGGACGAACAAATTTCTGTTCAGTTTGTTTCCCTTCAAATTAAAAATGAATGTACTTTTGATGTTAGCCTTTTTTTTTTTAGCACGGAGACCGGCACATGGATTAGTAGTGTGTGCTTTCATTTTTCTTTTAGCCTTAAATAACATAAATAGGGTCTTTGAGTTTTAGCATTTATATTAAGTTCTAGTCTGTTGAAGAACCTGCGTCTAGACAGTCAGAAGCAAACTCAGAACACGAGTTTAGGGCAGGCAGGAATACTGTTACTATCTCAGTAGTACTACAGTAGTATTTTTCATTTCTATTCTTACAGAAGAGTCTTTGTCATTTTATTCATTTGCTGATTGAAGCAAATGAAGTGATTCGGCAGAATGATCATAGTTTTTTAGTTAAATCATGAATGTTTGGATTGATTTTCTTTTCTGCAAGTTACTGAATTGTGCAACCAAATAATAACAGAAGAAAGGTCAGATAACACTTTGTTATCAAGTAATGGACAGAATGAGTCCAACAGATGATCCTATGATCTGTCCATCCCACAACCTAATGTTACTTTAACTATTAGATATATTACAAACTGCACAGCTCAAAGTGATGAAACCTTAACCATCTGATGTTTGATGTATCTGCCGGTGACGACCTGCTGAGTTGATGCGGTGGCCTTATAAATCTGACAGTGCCATTTCTCTGTGATCTATTAGACGCTGTGCGGTGTGAGTAGATTCTGTTCGTTAGCTTTGCTTTGGGGAGTTTAGGTGCTGTTCTCTGTTTCCACGTCGTCACCACAACTCAAAAGCGTTTTCAGATTTTCCTCGGATGGTAAATTAGGCTCGATGCTTAGCTGAGACAACAGATCTTTCCCTGTAGAGTTACGTGGTTTTAGGATTGTTTTGTGCAGATCATTTCATTCTGGTTTCATTTGCTTCTCCGTTTCTCTGGCTGCTTCACTCACATCGAGGAGTCTGTGATTTAGAAGGATCGTTTCAGCAGATGAACTGTACAAAGTACATACAACTGACCCCGTGTCTACGTTCTTTTGTTCATTCAGTCAGAAACACTTATTTTTTTCCTCTTTACTAGAATATTAATTTTAAAATAGTGTTTTTTATAATTTCCTGTTCATCCACCTTTACAAACATGTCCCTGATTTTGGTTTAATTGTCTGAAACTTACTATTTATAATGTAAAATATGTTTTTGTAACAGCTTTTATTTTTTTTTTTTTTACCTTTTGTTCACTTTGATCCATGAATGGCTGATTCAGTAAGAATTTCACACTTGCAGCCTAAAATCAAAGAAAGATAACTCTGTGATAATGTTATTTGAACAATAAAGCACTCTTCTACATAGCCTAGCCTGAATATAACTTTATTTCAGAACAAACATGTAATTTCATTAAACTTCACTCAATTATGGTGCAGACGCATGAAAAAACAAATTAAGTCAACACAGTTTGTGACCTGAGTCAAAATGGTTTTCTCAAATTGTCCAAAATGTCTTTTCTGTCAGGACTGGAGCCGTTTTTTAGCAATGTAAGTGCTGGAAACTTGGTTCATTATGACAACAGCGCTGATAACAGGGCAGAGGGCTGACAGGTACCAGACGTATTCCCCGACAGAGGCAGCGAACCACGCAGAGCAAAGTCCGAGCAGAAGGCTGGTGCTGCCGAGCAGGTAGGTGATGAGTCCAGACGCCGCGTGGTAGCGTTTGAGTTTGGCTAGAGACCAGCCTTTGACCAGAGACGGGTACACGAGAGGCACAGCTGCCAAACACTGCACACCGACAACACAGACCGTAAACAGGCCCAGCAGACCATGCCAAGATGTGAAGTGGACTTTACCGCTCAGGTGTTTGTGGTAGAAGATGGCAGCCAGGCCCAAAACTGCACAGGAGGCGCAGAGGCTCTGCAGGATCCAGTGAACACGACCTTTTGTCTTGTGTGAAAATCTTTTGATGACGGAACCGTGAGGCGAGAAGAGGAGGACGGCTTCAGTCATGAAGCAACTGAACTAAAGAGAAAGAAGAACAAACAGGACATTAAATAATTACTGACTCAATTAGTCATATATGAACAGTTGCATGCATTAGTTCCAACTGTTCCGATATCTCCCATGCCTTAATTAATAATCAGTGTGTGTTTTGATGCTTGTTTTATAAGTTGAGCTTAGTTTCACAGCCAAATTAAAAACTGGATCAACTGGGTGGAAGTTCTGTAGTGGTTTGATTTATAACATCTTATGTAGTTAATGTTAAATAACAAGATTCCTGAAGAAAAACCCAGACATCCCTCATCCCCTCCAGCTCCTCCTGACCTGGGGGATCCAGGCGTTCCCAGAACATACAATATACTGAATTCCTCCAGTAAGTTGTGGGTCTACGTCAGGGTCTCTCCCTAGTGGATCCTTCCTAGAAAACCAAACTGGAGCTGCGGTTCCTTTTCAAGCTCCTCCTCCTGTGTATAAAGCCGAGCCTGGCCACAGCAGAAGCTCCATTCAGCTGCTAATTTTATTACAACAACAGCAACAGTAAAATCAATTTAACAATATATCAGTTTCTTAGAGAATCTGAATATAAATACATGTTCAACACATGAACATACCAAGTTTCACAAGTTCATTCAAGTGCCAGTATGTTCATATAAATGTTGCATGACCTAATGTTATTAATGCTTTTCTTTAAATGTCAACAACACATTCATTAGTGCAGATAAAGCTCCATTTCATCAACACATCTCTGACTCCATCCCACCAGAACTCATAAAGGTAAATTAACTTCTCACTCCCAGCCTGAAGGGGGCGCTACACGGTGGGTGGAACAAATAAACAAGACCAAATCAACCTGTTTAAACATTAAACATGATGGAATTAAAGTATTTTTAAACAAAAAATGTGGCTAATTTATTAGGAAAAATAAAAATACTGTTTTATTTAGCATTGCAACTCTGCTTTCATTTGGAAGAAGGGGTTGTAAATGGCTTAAAATATAGAATGGGAATTATTTTAGTCAAAATGTTCATATTAAATGTTGCATAACCTCGATGGTCCTTTAAAAATGTTTCAACTTACAGCTAGTGTCATGAGAAGAGGATGCCATGAAAACCAACCTGAAAATCAGAAATACGGTAAATGTAATTACCTCATGTTTTACACAGATAAATGTACTAATATTTTAAAATCACTCACTTGTTCCGGGTCGTGATATAACTGCAATAAAAACGGTAAAAAGAAAGGATATAATGTGAGTCAGTCCTGCCGAGAGTGTTCGGGTAAAACCGTAAAACCGAGGCTCGGAAACCGGATCCTCTTTTATCAGGACCATGGTTTCAGTTAAAACCGGAAGTGTCCGTCTGGTAGATCTTCGGGTTAATGTCCAACTTTGTTCAAATGTAGATGACGGAACGCAAACTAGAGTCTTCCATCATAAATTACTGTCTCTGAACTTTAACTTTACGCACAGGAGCCACGTCCGCGGGATGTTCCGCCGTCAGTCTGCAAAATTAAAGCTTCCGTTTCAGTTTTTTCAGAATAAAACTTCCGCTTCCGCTNATCAACCTTGGTAAAACGTAATTCTTAGCTGTTTTTAGCTCCATATTTTGCTCACTCACCTCAGACTGGTGCCTTAAATCCTCGTTGGCGGGGCAGCAGTGTCGGTGTACTTTAGCTCTGCCGTGTAAAAGCAACGGGACGGTCTCCCTCTTCAGAACCAGCTTCTTCACAAAGCCTCGTTCATGCTCCAGCAAGTTGGTGAAGGAATCGCGGGTAAAATGTTGTCTGCAAACTCCGGCATATAATTTTCTACACTAAATATTGGAACTAAAATCTAAGTTAATAATGCTAACTAAATGCTGTGCTATCAAATCGCTAACCTGAAAATCGAAGACGTTTGCAGTTCTCTCTATTCAAACTCCAGCTCGATACGAGGCGTGTCTACGGCTGAGCCGCTTTTATACTCGGCAGCGGCAGAGCTGCCACGTCACAAAATCTTAAGAACCTCAGAGCTAATCAGTAAACTGGATTCGAAATTCGAATGCAGTACACTGTTTAACCTTAGGAGGGAGCTACACAGACGTTTTTTGGCTTAAAGTTAAGATTTTAACAAATATGCACTAAAATATCAAAATAATGCCTGGGACATGTAGTTAAGACTACTAGACACCCGTTTAGACAGTTTATCAGCAAAAAAAAGTTGATTTGGGGGTTAGTTGCTCTTTAAAAATGTTTCAACTTACAGCTAGTGTCATGAGAAGAGGATGCCATGAAAACCAACCTGAAAATCAGAAATACGGTAAATGTAATTACCTCATGTTTTACACAGATAAATGTACTAATATTTTAAAATCACTCACTTGTTCCGGGTCGTGATATAACTGCAATAAAAACGGTAAAAAGAAAGGATATAATGTGAGTCAGTCCTGCCGAGAGTGTTCGGGTAAAACCGTAAAACCGAGGCTCGGAAACCGGATCCTCTTTTATCAGGACCATGGTTTCAGTTAAAACCGGAAGTGTCCGTCTGGTAGATCTTCGGGTTAATGTCCAACTTTGTTCAAATGTAGATGACGGAACGCAAACTAGAGTCTTCCATCATAAATTACTGTCTCTGAACTTTAACTTTACGCACAGGAGCCACGTCCGCGGGATGTTCCGCCGTCAGTCTGCAAAATTAAAACTTCCGTTTCAGTTTTTTCAGAATAAAACTTCCGCTTCAGCATCTTAGATCTTTATTTAACATCTCTTCCAAATAAACGACAGTAAACGTAAAAAAAAATGTTTATGAATGAAACAACACTGGAAAAAATTAAAAAAATCTATTTGCTGAATGAAATGTGGTGTCAAGTTTGAGAAACCCAGAGTTTTAAAAAATTTTAATTTACCTTTTATCCCTATAGTTCAAAATCTTCATCTGATGGACCCTGGCACTGTTGCTGGATCAGGTTCTGATAAACCATAGGCTACATATTTTGATTTTGCACAAAAAAATGAAACACTTTTGGAACGAATGCATGATGCTCACTTGATGGTTTTGTTGTCAAAATCTTGTTTTAGACAGTCAATTTAATCCAGCAAGTTTCATGGAAAATCACCGGATAGAGCGCATCAGACATTCCATTTTACTCTCCTTCAGCAAGAACCTGCTGGGATTATATGCATGTATGCAAAGACCACTGGATGTACAAACCATATTATTTTGCCTTCAGAGGTTTGCAGTTCATAATTCTTATAAAACCTGATCGTTTTGTCAAAAGATTTTAAAGAAGCAGAGAGGAGAACACCTCTTTATCATCTGTTTGGTAACACTTAGTCTTTCACTCATTCAGAAAGGTTTGAACTTTGTATTGAAAAGTTTTAAGGTCCTGTAAAAATAATATACAGAGGGAAAATTAAAAAAAATATTTGCAGTGTTTAAATATTTTAGATTCTCATGCTTTTACTCTGGATATGTAAATATAATAACTGCTTTATTTGGTGCATCTAACTGATATGGAGGTTAACCTAAAGATAAATGGTGAAAATAGTAAAGCTGTAATATCAGTAATAACAATGACGAGCTTCAGTGTAAAAGGAGCTTGTTTTCTGCAGCTGCACAGTTAATAATGTACTTTGCAGATAAACTCTTGGATCCTTCTGCAATCACTGAAAAAGAGTCAGCATCTCTTAAACCTTTGAACAATATTTCTTCTTCTCCTGTCTGTCGAGCTGTTTGCTGGTTATTGTGCTCCAGTTACTCTGTAAAAAGCTTGTGACTCTGCAGGCCATCGACACACTGAGGCCAGAGAACAACAACATGTCCATTCAGGACATTCTTCCTGTCTCTCTGTCTCATGCAGTTTAAACTTGATAAAGACCCCTGAGCAAACTGAAGCTCCATATATGAACATGTTATTTATCTAATGATGCAGAACTTCCTGCATTTAAGATGTAAAACAAGGATTTCTACATGTTAATGTTCTTTTTTTAATCCAATTTATTGATGTGGCAAGTTTTGCTTTCTACATAAATTATTTGGAGATGTTATATGATGCTTAGGTTAATTAACATTTTTGGATTCTAGGGCTGGAAAGTATCAAAAGCTGTATTTTATGTGATTCTGAAATATTTCTGAACGTCATCTTGAAGTAACTCTTGTTCTTCTGTTCAGATCGGCTTTATTTGAAAGATATTCACATTGTTCTGGATATCCCCATTAGAAGAAGATGAGGACTTTGTACATTTAAAATCAGCTGCTAATCATGGAGATTCACTCTGAAAATACCTCATGACAAAACAAATCAACCAGCCGTCATGTTGATATAAAATTAAATCGTGTGTGCACAAATGTAGATTTTGTGTGCAAAATCAGGTTTTTGTTGAGATAAACTTTACTGCTCAACAGAAAGATGTCATGAATATCATGTGGATCCATCCAGTGCTGCAGTAAATATATGTGATTATTGAGTTACATGATAAATGTTGAACTCAGCAGCATGTTCTACGTTATTTAATCATCGTTTTGAAGAATACCATAAAAAAGCACCACATTTTTATATTTATTGTTTTAAATGCATAATTTACAGTAACTATTCCTCTTCTTCTCCATCTCCTCACTGATATTGATAGGATATTTTAGCCCGATTATAGAACAAAAGTGAAACAATCATCTTTTTTTTTTCTTTCTTTTTAAAGGTCAGTTTCACATCTTTATTTACCCAAAAAAGAGGAATGAGTTCAGTGAGGAAGAAAAGCTCATGGAACCGCAGTGATTCAGAAAATAGGAAGACATCTTTATCTTGTCGCCTGGAGGCTTTTCAACAATTGAACTATTTCCAAATGTCCCTTAATAAAAAATTTAAAAGTCTGACTTTAAGCATTTGAGGGGAAAAATGGCGTCCTACTGCTGTTTTATATCCAAAACCATTTAAACTGAAAGCTTGTTGAAAACACAGTCTGTCTGTATAATGAGTGAAACACAGGATTCCTCCTCCTCTTCTCTCGGTGCACTCTAATGCACATTTGGGATTAAGACCATAATCCCAACAGTGCACGCGCAAACTCAAATGCGCGCGCGGCCGCACCAGAGAGGCTCAGTCAACGACACGGCGCGTCCATCCCTCTGAAAGGCTCCACAAACAGCAACGTAGAGGGAAATAAACAAGGTAAGATGGATTCTTGTAGGTTTCTTTATTTAATTTGTTTATTTAATCTGTCGGAGGATCCGGACATGTTGGTTGTTTCGTTGAAACGCTGCAGTTTCGGATTAAACCGGTCCGTTCCGGTGACAAATGAGAGAATAATTTAGCATATAAACTACACAGAGTGGAAATAAACAAGTTGATCCAGTTTACAATGAGTCCCTGTTGCTCTGCGTGAATAATTGTGTGCTGACCCACTTGGCAGATGAAACCCGAGTTGTTCTGACTTAAATCCCAACAAGTTTCCTCCGCTGAAGCTTCACATGCAGGAACATCACTTTAGTTTCCAGTTATTACATTTAATTATCAGTTAAAATGGAACCAGCATGTTTGTTCTGATCCAAAAGGACTTAAATGAATCCAAAGAAGTGTGAATTGACACTATGTTTGGTAAAATAATGAGTCGAAAAACATGCTAAAGGTCTTTTTTAACAATTTGTGGATTGAAACAATGAATTTTGTTATTAGATTTTGCTTCTCTTGATTTTTATTTTTCTTTCTGGTGAAAATAATGATTCTGTTTCACATCACACTAAATGATTCAGTGTGTTTTTTGCATGATCTAATAAACTAGATGAAGCATTCAGAGCTGCATTTGTTTGGTAAATGAAGCTGCTAAACTCTGATCAATCAGACTGATTGCAGTCACACAAATTGCTCTCAATTATCTCAGTTTTTTTTTTTTTGTTTTACTGTCACAGACAGAAAATGGTAAACAGTAGCTCGACTGCAGGATTACACTCATCATCTTGTCCCACATTTAAATGTAATCGTCTGGCATCAGATGTGAAATGTTAATCTTTCCTGTTTGTGAAGCCATACGTAAAATATGTTTAATCTTGTGACAGAAGCAGATTTAACCCATGTTTTTGTCTTGGACACTAAAGAAGGAGATTTCCTTTTGTCTTTCAGCTCCTGTAAGAACGTAGATGCTGTTGGACTCTGGAAGGAAGGTAAAAAGAAAGAAAAAACATGTAAAAGTGCAGGCGGATGACTCTGCTGTCTCCTCATCAGACTCCAAACACACGCTGGTTTGACATGTGGGCGTCTGCATGAAAGGCAGGATGTCTAACTGCGAGCTGATCGAGCTGAAGGACCTGAGTGTGTCTGATCCCATCGAGCTGGCTCCTCCTGCCGTCCACGTCTCCCTGACCACTGTGAATCCCAGTTACTACCACACCGTCCGACTGGTTGGAGACAGCGTCAGCATCGAGTCTCCGGTGTATCACGCAGGAAAAGATGGTGCAGGTCACGACTTCCAGCCCTACAACTACACACACCTGACCTGGTGTGACCTGTGTGGAGAATTCATCTGGGGTCTTTTTAAGCAGAGTTTGCGCTGCACCAGTGAGTATCTCCACATGCGGATCTGTTTTTATTTTAACAACCAAAACTTCCCATAAAAAAAGCCAAAACATGCAAATAATCAACCTGACTGACACGCTTGTTTAATCAAATCAACTTTATGAGCCTTTAAAATCAATGACTGAAATGTTTAATTATTACGAAAAGTAGAAAAGCAATAAACTTTGATTCAATTTGACTTAGTTTTATTGCCATCTGTGTGACAGATTAATGCATTAATTGCTGCAAAATGCAGCTTTTGTCTGTTTGAGTAAAATAAACTCTGGTAAAATGAAACAAACAGTCTGTTTTAGTTGTTTCTGACTTAAAGATTGATTTATCTCCTCAGCAGAAGCCTGTTAGCCCATCGATTCAGATCAAGACTGGTGTAAACGATGACATTCAGTTTAACCTCACAGAGCAGGAACACTTCACTCAAATTCAACAGTTTGAATGAAGTTAGCAAAGTTTGTTTCTCTCACCTTCAGACTGCAGCTACACTTGTCACTTCCGCTGTCGACCGTTCATCCAGCTGGACTGCAGCACACGTGGAAGTGTGTTAACGGAGAAGAAAGATTACAGCGAAGATTACAGCGAAGACTCCGTTGAGACCGACACAAATGTGGTAAAATCTGTTTTTTAATGAGTATGGACTGAAATGCAGTGAAAAGAAAGAAGCAAAAAATTATAATGAGGCAGAGTTTTAATTTAAACCCTACCTTGTTAGGGTTTAACATGCTTCTTCACTCAGACATTTTATTTTATTTTATTTTATTTTATTTTATTTTATTTTATTTTATTTTATTTTATTTTATTTTCTTTTATTTTATTTTATTTTATTTTATTTTATTTTAAATTTATTTTATTTTATTTTATTTTATTTTATTTTATTTTATTTTATTTTATTTTATTTTATTTTATTTTATTTTATTTGCAGGATGCAAAAATGGAGTGAATTAAAATTTTTACACGACCCTTTATTTAGTTGATAATTGAAGCTGAACAGACTTGGATGGGACTGACAACACACACACACACACACACACACACACACACACACAAGTGTGTTTTGGTATCCTTATGGGGACCGTCCATTGACTTCCATTGATTTTAGTAACTAGATTTATACCTAACCCAAACCCTTTTCCTAACCTTAACCATTACTGATCTATAACTAACCCTAAGACTAACTAAAACTCTATTCACACCATACCTATAAACCTAACCCCTAACCCTAAAAAGGGGAGTCCCCCTCATGGGGACCAGGCTTCGGTCCCCACAAGAACCCTCGGACCCCAGAAAGATAGTAAAAGTCAGGAAACGGGTCCCCAGGAGGTCAGAAATACAAACCCACACACACACACACACACACACACACACACCTAAAGGAAATGTTAAAGCATTATGAAATATTGAATCCAGAGATGATGCTGAAATATTTGGAAGTGACAGAATCTATAAAAGATATTTAGAGTGTCTCATCTTGAGCCTTTGAGATGACGTGGATGACGTGGAGAAGTCAAACAAAAGACTGTCGGAAAGAAGATTAAACTTCTTTTTTTTTTCTCTATTCATCACTTTAAGATATTAAATCAATGTAACTCTCAAAAGTGTTTACTTTCCACCCTTAAAGCTTTTTGTCTCTGTTCTTTGTCCTGACTGTCCATCATCTTCTCAGGATGATCAGACTGAATTGGGTAAACAGGAGCTCAGTGTTGGTGAGATCCAGCAGAAGGTGAAGGAGTACAACGCTCAGATTAACAGCAATCTCTGCATGCTGCTTGTGAGTGAAGCTGGATTTTATCAACCTTATTTTGTATAAGAGCTTAAATCCTATTATTCTTATCCTTTTTCTACCTTACAGAATAAAAACGGGTCCTACACTGGTTTCATCAAGGTCCACTTTCAGCTAGTCCGCCCCATCTCCCTCCCTCCACCTCATTACCCTAACTCAATAAAAGAGGATGATCAACAGAACAGAAGAATACAACGACGCACGTCTTTCTACCTCCCTAAAGATGCTGCAAAGCACCTACATGTAAGCTCAGAAACCCGCGTGAGGGAAGTCATCCAGGCTCTGCTCAAGAAGTTCACCGTGGTGGACAACCCGGCAAAGTTCGCCCTGTTCGAACGTACTGAGAAACAAAGTCAAGGTGGGATTCTTAAGATTAGAAAAACACAACAGAAGGATTTATTTATCACTAAAACTCACATTTATTTGTTTGTTTTGTTGTTTTTTTAGTCTTCATGCGTAAACTGTCGGATGATGAGCGTCCTCTGTTTTTGCGTTTGTGTGCTGGCCCCAGTGAAAATGTTCTGAGTCTTGTGTTGAAAGAGAACGAGACAGGAGACGTCAATGTAAGTGTCCATGCTATGATGGTGAACACGTAAAACACGCGTCTGTACTGTCTGTGTTTCTAAAAAAGGGTTTTCTTCACAGTGGTACGCCTTTAGCCTTCCTGAGCTGAGCAACTTTCTGCGTATCTTGCAACGTGAGGAAGAAGAGCACGTGCGGCAGATTGTGAAGCGCTACGCTCGCGCTCGAGACATGATGAAACAAGCCATGGCCCAGATAAATACCCCCGGTTGATGAAGAGAGAGTCAGAGGATCCTCGTAGCTTGTCTCTGAAATGAAAACTGAAACATCTATGGGTGACATAAAAGGGAAGAAAAACTTCAGACAATAATAGTGTTTTAAATAAAGACTGTTAAAAAGCAGGAATACATGTTTACATGGTGTGAACTACTGAAGGCATCAGGTCCTGCAACATTTATATCAACAAAGCATTTTTATTTTTTTCATGTACTGGCACTTTAATCAACCTGTGAAACAAAGCTGGGTATGTTCATGTGTTGGATGTCTATTTATACTCTAATTATCTAATAAAAAGAGCAATAGATAATGTCTCATCTGACATTATTGTTTTTAAAATATCTATTTTTGTTGAAGAATATTAAATTTGGACAAATTTTGTAAATACTCCACACACAGGCCTATGGGTGAAAATCATTAAGACATATACAAATATAAATATGAATGTTTAAAAGCATCAGACACACTGAAGAGGACTAAACCCAGGCTGTAAGAGTTTTCTTATATTAAGCAAAAAGACTTATCTGTAAATTCATGGCATAATCAGAAATAAAAAAATTAGGATGCACCAATGAGGTTCAGGTAAAATATTTCAAAGAAATGTATTCAAGTGTTTCCACAAAATTTAAAGAACTACGATTTTACTGTATTAGTCAGTTTCTTCATTATACCAAATACAGAAAATAAACATAAACGTTCATTTGTATAATTGTACTCAAGTATCTTGTCTGTTTTTAGCAATTTATCAGTCAAATAAGATGAGAACATTCATCGTTTTCTTTTTACAAGCGCGTCTCGAAGTTTCTGCCACGTGGGGTCGCTGACGCGTTTTAACGTTTCCGCATCAGCCGTTAAAAACATACAGACGAAGAAGGCGAAACGTTAGCAAAAACAGCTAGCTGTTCATGTAATCTTTCTGCTTTTTGTCTTAACTAAAGACTTATCGAGACAATATCGTGAAAGAAATTCCCAACTTGAGAACACGCCACTGCTTTTTGAAGGTATGTTTTGATTGTGTTAGTAGCTGCATGTCGTCAGCAGACCTGCTAGCTTTTGTCAGTGTGAGTGTTACACGTATTAATGCGTTGAAATGGTTTAAATGTCATTATCGGTCATTTTCTTCACAGAAGCAACCAAGTCGTGAAGGACATTAGAGCTGTAAACAAGGCCCAGTCTGTTGTATGACAGATCAAACTTACAAACATCCTTCAGACATGTACCCAACACGTCCTGTTTCTTATTGGATATGATTTGTTTTCTAGTTTTACTCTTGAACTTAATTTGCATCCCATCAAAAAGAAAGCTGTGCACCCAACTCGTGATAAAATGTGGCATTATTCGGCTGCTGTCACGACTGTGGCGTAACTAACAGGACATGACTCAGATATCAATGACTTGCTGGAATTAGGAGGATATTTCGAGACGCTCAGTGAAGTCAACACTGATCCCCACCACTAAAACAGCTTGTTCTTCTTTCGTTTATGGAGAAGCACAATCAGTCTGTGAAAATCTGGGATATCATTCTGCTAAGAAAATAGTCTCAGAATCAGCCATGGAAAAAAAATCACTAACTTTTTTATTGTGTGTATGTTTAATCTCTTTTTTTATGTGTCACTTCTTTGTATCTCTGTCAAGACAAAATATGTTGAAGCTCTTCTAAGAGTATATTGTAATAATAATCTTTTTATATTTGAACTGTCATTTTCTTTTCATTCTTCCATTACCTTTGTACTATAGTCATATAAATCTAAAAATGAGTGTAAGCGTTCACAAATGTACATAAAATGTCTGACTTTTGAAAGATTTGACAGATGTCTGAAATTCCAAAAGAAGGAGCAACAAAAAGGGGCTTAAAAGTCTTTTAGTCTAGTCAGACATTAAACTCTGTCAGTGGTGTTAAAATGGGACATTTCTATTAGACAGTATAACACGAAGAGACTGATAAGGTTGCTACAGAAATGTGAGTCTGGATAAACTTCCTGTTTAAAAATATCTTTCCTTCATGTCTCTGTTTTTTTTTTCCTCCCAGGTTATCGCTCTTTGAGAGCCACATTTCCTCCTGTACAGTAACACTGTATCACCACTGGCAGCCTTGTGACTCAGGAAAATAATGTGCTGCAGCTGAATATGGGGGGTAGTGGCTCCAAATCCAAAGGATTTTGGCCTTTTTCTGGCTCAGGCTCTGGGGAAGATGCAGCCAAAGATGGGAACGAGCAGCCGCTGGCAAGAGCTCGAAGTTTCCCTGGTGCAACACCTTTTGTCTTCACCAGACGAAGGTACATATGGGCTTGGTAGCTGTAAGATGAATCATAACAGGATCATAAAATGAGTTGATTTCATGAGTTTATGACTCTCTGGAATTAGAACAAATACATATTCCTCTTGTGCAAAGGTCAGAGGGGCAGGTTTTCTTTGCTCTTTGAGTTTCTAATTGGAATTTATAATTTTGACAAGAGACAATAAAACATAAAAATAACTGTCATGTGTTTACGGTCTTTTGCTGCAGCTCTTTGTACTTTGATGAAGACGGTGACTTGGCCCACGAGTTCTATGAAGAGACAATTGTGACGAAAAATGGCCGCAAAAAAGCAAAGCTTAAAAGGATACATAAAAACTTAACACCTCAGGTGAGGAAGTCACCTTCTTTAAGGAAGGCTTCACTTATCAGCACCAGAGTGTGATCAGTTGAAATCGTTTTCATTTGTTTTGGCAGGGAATCATAAAGCTGGACAACCCATGCATCCATGTAGATTTTCCAGTTATCCTTTGGGAATCCTGACTGACTGATGAACTCAGAGAAGCTACTGTGTCACCTCCGTCCTGACGATTCTTCTGCAGGTGGAAGCCAGAATCAACATTGACTAAAAGCAAAACAAACTTTCTTGATTTACCCGAAGCCCCTGAGTGGAACGGCTAATGCACCCATCGCTGAGCCTCTGTATGTGTTCTGTTTATTGCTTGAGTGCAGTGAGACTCAGGATAGGCTGCCTATAGGGACGTAGATGGATAAAAAAATATCCTCTGTTTCTAAAGATTGTGTGCATGTCTGTGTGCAAACACAAAACCTGAAAGATTCTTTATTTACTGTTTGGGTTTTTTGCAGATTGTTTTCTAATATGTTCTATTGAACTCAATGAGTTTTAAAAAAAATAAAATTAACCATTTTTTGTTAGCTATGATCTTACCTACAGTGAGAAATGCATATGTGCATCTTTTTTTTTTGACACTATATTGACTCTGCCTAGTTGTACATGAACATGATCAACTTTTGGGCCTTGTTGTCCACAGAGTTGACACTAAGCAGCCCACAACATCTAAAGTGGATTCAGTGACTTCATAGTCACACATTTACACAACAGCAGCAGTTCTGTAGGTTTCTTTGCTGCTTTCGCTTAATTTGTTTCATTTTTAATTTATTAAAACTTTTTTAATTCCAAAATCCTTGTTGAACTGTTGTTGTTTCATATCTCGTCATTCTGATAAAACGTTTTGACGTGCTTTCACAGCCATCTTTTATAAATCACTGGAAAACCTATAGCTTAATTTGAATTGTTGAAATCTATTTTTAGCTACAAACCTTGATGTCTTATCTTTTTTTCTCTCCTCTGGGAGGTAAAGAAATTTATCTTTTGGGACAGTCACAAGTGTTTTTCCTGGGTTTAATCACTCTTCATGTTTTATCTAATTGTAAAAAAACACCTGTATGTTTAGAATTGAACCTGAAGAAAAATAAGCCTCCATAGTTTTAAGTCCCGCCCCCTTCATGTTAACAAATGGGACATTTTCCAGACTAAAAAATACAAATATAAAGCTATTTTTTTTTATAGGTGTTGAGTCCTGTTCACTCACAGTTTTTACTTTGCTGCTATATGTTCAAATATTATTTCCTGATGTTTTGTTTTATCCCTCTCATGCTCAAATTAATATTTAGTAACTGTTGCTAATCTACAATGCCTGCCTGGAGAGGGTTAATTAGTTATTAGTTGTTTAAAACTGACTGTGCAGGTGAATCGGCAGGAGTTTCAACCCCCAGCGGCTGTAAACAGGATTAAATTGCTTTACATTTGTACAGCTGAAGCAGATAGAGATGCATCCACCATCTTTATACACAATCTTTGATGTATTAATTAAAATCTGGGAGAAAATGCCTCCGACCTTATCCTGTATAATCCAGAGTTTTTTCTTGATACAAATCCTGATAGTTGTTTTATTTACACCTAAACATCAGTCATTACAATTTTTTTGAGGTCAGACATACTGTGAAATTTGGATCACCTCAAAAAGTTCTTTACTTTTATATAACTAGTTTTATAACTAACTTGTGCCATAATTTAAAATAAATATATTTACGTCACTACTTTGCCTATCTTAAAGTCAAATAAAATGGACCTGCAGTGGAAATGATGCCTCCTGAACTGAAGAGGAAATTACAGGCAAAGCTCTGATCAGATGTGGAACCTGGGAAAAAAAAATCTCTTAGTAAGGCAGATGGAGGAGGATCAGAGGAGAGGTAAGGCTGTCTGGACCATAGAGGTCTGGACTCTTCATGGGAATGGGTACGTCCACAAAGCTGCATGATATTGCTCTCCTTAAAGGATAAAGAGTTATTGCTTCTTTAAAATTATTTAATCCTATGAAAAATCTTTCTTGTTTATCTCTCTTAGCAAGAGGGGTTTTTACAATTTTAGAGAGACATTAAATTTTATTGTTTTTTCTGTGTTTATTTTCACAAGGCTGAATAATATGCAACGCCATGTATAAATTAAAGCTGGACTCAGCAAACCACCCATCCTGTGGATTTGCTGACTAAAGTCTGGACATGTTTTGAAGTTAGATCCTATCTCAGATGTACTAAAGTATAGTAGTTCAGTGATTTATTTGAAGAAACTGGTCTGTTTCAGCTGACTAAATGTGTTAAACTAAGCACGTTCATGTTTGCTTGAATTATAAAATGATGAAATTGGTTTAAATAGAACAAGTTTTACTTGTATTTTTAAATTACTCGTGTTATAGTGCATCATTCTAGTATGTTAAAACTATAAACTACCTATTGTACAATTATATCAACTATAAAATATGAGCAAATAAATAATGACACAGTGTACCATGTATAACTTATGCCTTTTTTAAACAAATTTTCAAATTATTAAAATAAAACCTTAGAAATTATGATCCTGACATTTTTACTACAACTCTAGTCTCTGTATTATCTGTACTATAAGTGGAAAAAAGCAGTAATATGAAAAACGTCAAGTACAGGTCAAACAGAGGAGGAGTTTCTTGGATATAAAAACAGTATTTGGTGGTGGATTTCAGAACAACTTTACTTCTTTGTTTCCAGGTGAAAAACAATTTACAGGCTTGGCTGAATTTCATCAGAGGAATAAGTTGCGGGTAAGAAACACAACCATAACTTTCTTTAACTTTATTGAAATACAGCACGCATCAACTGTGAAACTCTTTGCTTGTGAAATAATGTTTAATTCCTTTCAGATTTTTATTGGTGTTACAAAGTTAAAGCAATTTTGCCATCAAACACAATGGGAGTTTTTTATTGACTCTAAGATTTCCTCCGTAAGAGCTGCTCTTACATTACAGAGAAGGTCTCAAAAATGAAATCACAGATGTTCACGTTAGGTTACATTTTGCAATTGTATTTATGAATTTATTATTCAAATGTTTTGCAAAACAATGTAGACTGTTTTTATTACAGCTATCTATGAGATGTGATAAAATAAGATAAATCTTTGAAATAAATTCATTATTTGTGGGCTTCAGGGAGATCAATCAGACTGAAAACAAACTATCATTTAGACTGAATTATAATTTTGGTTTGATTCAGACTAGAAAGGAAATACGTTTATCAATAAAATTAATAGTTTATGCTCCATCTTGTTGATTTATTTTATCTTTCAACTTGGATTGTTATTGAATTATTGTACTAAAATGCACTTTTCGTGTCTCAACACAACCTGCCGGAGGAGCAGTATCAATAACAGACTAGCTTATTGTTAAATTGCCTGGGTGTGCTCAGCAACTGAAATGTCCTCAAATGTATGTTCTTATTACTATAGCTATATGTTTAATATGGTCGTTTTAGTTATTATTCCAGTTAAATTCACGTAAACATAAATATATGACAAATGAAACATTTCCGTTATCCTGACCCCCCCCCCTCTTTCAGCTGTTAAATGGGCTGGTCCGCTGTTGCTCAACGTCTGCCAGCTCTTCTACCATGATTCTCAGCTCAAACTGACTTTTTAACAATCGAAATGGATTAAGTGGACTGTGACTGCTACTTTTCACATGGCTGGGTGGTGGAAAATTACTTTATCTGATGGTTTCATGAGTGGAATAAACCCCTTTCCTTGGCGCCCGAAGAAGAGGTAAGACTTAAGAAGAAGAAAAAAGTGTTAGCTAATTTAGCAGCGCGGTTGTTAGTTTCAATGAAACTTTGAGCTAATGTGGCTATGTAGCTTCAATTACGGTCTGTTAACTGCAAAAACTATGGAGACAGCCGGGTTCATCGTGGTGTTTTCGTGATATTATGTATGCTGAATTTTAGAAAATACATTTAACACATTACCTTATTTTAGATGCTTGTTTAAAAAGTTGTTTTTACGATATTAAGTTATTTTCACGTTTAGAGAACGAGGATTTCTCCTTTTATTTTGGAGTGAATTTCACAAAATTCCTTTTTTTCCTAGAGAGAGAGGAGTGGAGGTGAGCAGTGACCATCACCATGAAGGCAGCAGTTCACTCTTTCCTCACCACAGCTGACCAGCTGACTTGGTTGCTCCTGACTCTGTTTACATGGTGGACCGTCGTGTGTTCAGCAGACACAAAGCAGACAAGATGGCCATTATACTCCCAGAAGCCAGTTCTTCTTGTCTGGAATGCTCCAACACAGGAGTGTGGGATAAGACATGGTGTCACTTTATTTTTAAACCAGTTTCACATTGTGGCGACCCCCAATGAGGGCTTTGTCCGGCAGAATCTCACAATGTTCTATAAGGAGCGCCTTGGGCTGTATCCCTATTATAAGCATGGGGGCACAGCAGTGAATGGAGGCCTCCCCCAGCTCGCCAGTCTCTCACAGCATTATGAGAAGATGCCTGCCGGTCTAGACAAATACATACCAGACCTCAAGGCAAAAGGTTTGGCTGTTATTGACTGGGAGGAATGGCGTCCATTGTGGATCCGAAACTGGGATTCTAAAGATATCTATAGAAGTAAATCACGTGAACTGGTTGCTGAAAAGAACCCCACTTGGACCCAGGAACAAGTGTTGAAAGTTGCACAACAAGAATTTGAACTGTCAGCTCGAAAATTCATGCAGGAAACCCTGAAATTTGCCAAGAATCTGAGGCCTAATCAGCTGTGGGGTTTCTACCTGTTTCCTGATTGTTACAACCATGATTACAAAAATGGGCTGAAAAACTACACAGGCCACTGTCCGTCTTTGGAGATAGACCGCAACAATGAACTTACCTGGTTGTGGATGGAATGCACTGCATTTTTTCCATCAATATACATGGGTTCTGTACTGAAATCTACAAATCACGGGCGCCTGTTTGTTCGAAACAGGCTGAAGGAAGCGATGCGCCTCGCGTCTGTTGGAGATGGATTGACACGTCCTGTGTTTGTTTACACCCGACCAACATACAACAGTGAAATGACCCTTCTAACAGAGGTTAGTCACTTACAGGAAATCCTCAGACACCCCTGAACATTTTTGTCTAAAGTTCCAGAAACTACTTTAATTAAACAAAACTGTTTATTAATAAATATCTCATCGGATCAGCCTGTGATCTTTTAACACAGCAATCACATTTAAACTGTGACAAACTCTCCAAACATCCAAGAAACTAATAGTTTTTAGTGGGAATCCAGTTCGGTTAGTAACCAAGTCAATGAATTTCCTTTCTTCCAGTCATTCACTTGTTATTGTGAGTAATGTTAGTTAGGGTTTCACCAACAGTCAACAAGTGCTTTTAATCAGTGAGATCTTTGTATAATTTTTAAAATACTTTCAGACTTTTATGGTCCTATAACGTGCTCTCGTCTCTCGATCAGTAGCTGTCCAGGTTTTTCTTTGGACTATGGCTGCTTTTTCATTCATTTTCAGTCCACATTCTGTTCCTGTCTAAAAAACAAACACCCAGCAGGACCTGAAAGATGCATCACCCTTCAGTTAATCATCTACTGCATGCCACTTGAATTAAGAACATGTGTTGTTTTGTGCAAAAATATCTACGTCTTCACAAACACACATTCTTTGTATGAAGACAGAAAATTGTTTAACTTCCTTTAAAAAATGTTCGAAGTTCCAGTTTAGGTTTTGAACAGATCATAGAATCCTTGTCAAAAGTTGCACAGTGGTGTGTTTTGATCTCTCCTTAATAATCCAATAACAGTTACATCAGCAGGAATTTTCTGTGAAGTTTTGGGGAGTTAACAATGGCCGTGTACTGGACTAATAATGAGCAGCCAAAGTCCCCCGAAAATTCCTACAAGACCTTTAGAGAGTCTGAACAAATATTGATCAGGATTTCTTTAAGGGATAAAAAAGTCTGACTGTTTGGATGATAAATATATAGATGGTTTGTTCAAGACTTTTGCATAATCTGCAGGGAGACCTCCCCTGCTTTGTTGGAGGTTTATTATTGTCTGTAGAACCCAAATGTTCCAGACTCTGTGGAAAGATTTCTGTTATGCAACTGAACTGTTGGTGTGCATATTCTGCAGACAGACTTGGTCTCCACCATTGGTGAGAGCGTCGCACTTGGAGCTGCAGGTGTAATCTTCTGGGGCGACACCTCCTACGCCAGCAATGTAAGAATGCTATCTTCTGATCGCCAGAATATTTTGCTTTTGAGTGGTTTAATGTTACTGTTTCTTTTTCTTTCCTGCAGACGAGCTGCTCCACTTTGCATAAGTATCTCACAGGCCCTCTGGGTCGGTACCTCCTCAACGTGACCACAGCAGCGGAGCAGTGCAGCCAGGCGTTGTGCAAATCCCACGGTCGCTGTCTTCGCCAAGTTCAGGACAGTGATGTGTATCTGCACCTTAGTCCCTCCACACACAGGATCACAAGTCTAAGCGGCCAGCTGAAGGTGACAGGAGCTCCCGGTCAAGCTGAGCTGCTCGGTTTCCGCAAACATTTCAAATGCCAGTGCTACAGCGGGTATAAAGGTGAAGGCTGTGAGCAGAAAGAAAAAGGGCAGAATAGAGCCCCCTCTGTCTTAGGGACCTGGCCTCTTTGCCTCTTACTCCCACTCGGACTTCTCTCTGTGCTTCATTAAGAATACAGACAAGCCAAACTATTTTCTGCTTCTGCCAGCACTGAATGGAAAGTTTAGACTCTTTGATTCACAGAGTAACTGGAGGCTTCCTGTCAGCACACTCATACAAAAACTATTCTTGCTTGAGAAAATGCAGGTTTGGGGTTTTCTGGAAAGTAATACTACAAATATTTAACAATACCAAAATATTGTTTTTTTTTGTATTTATTTTTATAATTAAAACAAAAGCCTTAAATAATAAAAATACATTTATGTCAAACTGTTACAGCAAATTCTCAGTGGCTGTGACTTAATACAACAATACTTTTAAAAAGTATAACAGAGCCTTACAAATAAAATATAAACAATACATCATGCCAGAAGATTATAAATCATGTAGCCATAAATATTGATTATTTTTTGCTGAAACAGTGTGGCTGGACCTTCCTGTTTTAAATCCAGTTTGTGCCTTAGCAGGGTTACAAAGTCCTCTTGGCTTTTTAATTCAACTTGACCTTTCTATTGCCATTTATCTCAGTGTGTTACAATAATCCTTACATTGTTGAATTGTTTGTATGAGCGGTTTGTTTGGAGGATGAACAGAAAAAAATCAATGTTTACTGGTGATTTAAATGTGAAAATGTGTCATGCCAAAGATTTTCATTGCTGGCATTTTGGTTACATCACTTCAGTGTTTTAATTTCAGATTAGGATTCCAAATACAAAATATTTCTTTCTTTTTATCTCAAAGCCTTTTGGTTTTGTTTAAACAAGTTGAAATACTGTTTGGAAAATATTAGAGTTTATGTTAAAATTGTCAGCTGAGTGAAAATCTAAAGGGATCCAATTTTAACACTATACTTTTAAAATTACATATACTTTTTCCCGTTAATAAGTTTTCTTCATGCACAATGTTCCAACAAAAAAAAGTGCTGAACTACTCCTGAGAATACAGAGAAAAAGCATGAGCTTAGCCGGTGTTTGTGTCCAGACTTGTATTTTCCTATGAGATTGTTTACGTTCTCCTCTCAGTGATTAACCATTTCAGTACAAGATTAAATGATGACTGATATTATCTGCTCCGGTTTTGTTTCTAAGGCTTGTGTGGAAAAATGCTGCTACGTTGTCGTTCCTGATTAGCTGTGTTTCCAGCATAGACCATCGACTGTATGTATATTTACTTGATACTCTGACTGGAACTTGGAAGCTGTAGTAAAACAAGCGCCCCCTAGTGGTTGGCTGCTCATTTTAAATCTCATCCCTCCGCATAGATATATAGCACATTTTCTAGAATAAAAAAATAAAATTACACCTCAGATCTTTTTTACAGTTTGTTGATTCCTCTTTCTCTGCTGTATGTTCAAATATTTTCTAATATTTTGTTATACTTAGTTACTGGATGGTTAAAATAGAGCAAACTGTCTAAAAATACAACGTGGCACCTGGAGGTTTTCAACAACAGAAGAGGGAGGAGATGCTGGATCTGTTTTCTTACTATGTCTATGGTTATCAGTCCACAAGGATTCAAATGTAGCAGAAAATCGGGGCCTAGCTGGCCTCCAGAAAGGTTTGTTGTTTATTTTTGTTTTGGAGTTTAGATTTGATTCATGTCAACCTTGGACTACATCAGGGTTTCTGCACGTGTATCTGCTCGGATACATAGAAACCTGAGCAACATTATGTTTGTACAGTAGCTTTTATATTTAGGGACTAATCATGAATTATGATCCAAGTTTTTAAATGTCTAAAAATTCTGAGAAAAGCTCAGATATTTTTACAATAAAAGAGCAATAAAGAGCTTAAAACCAATTTATTTTCTTTATGCTGCACTTTATATAATTTTCTTTTAAGGTGGACTGTGCTTTATTACATAGTCTAGAAAATCTGTTCTCATTGTTTAAAAGCCTGTAATCCATCCATCAGCATGTTACAGCACAAAATGTGTTTATGTAATGTGTTGGGATCTGTTCCCACTGTGATCCATCAGTATTTTTGTATTGTTGCTACTCCCTCCCTTCAGTTTCATTTAATATTAGTGCTTTGTGTTCCTCAGTGCCACTTTGATTTAAAAGTGTTTATATTTTGCTACAAACATGGTTTTCAACCATATATACCAAAAAGGGATCCTGTATCTTGATCATTTATTGTTTACTTTTTATTTTTGAGAATTTCTTTATTAAATGTTTTTTTATGTAATTTTATTGTCTCTTTTGCTTTCTTGCTGTAAGCAGGAATTGTAGCTACTCAGGGTTGTTCTCAGTTTATAGAGAGATGGCTCAAAGGTTTCGAAGAAGCAAGGTCAGCTCTGTTTGTGAAATTTGTTGACAGACTTTTTTTTTCTTGCGCAGGCTCTAAGAAAAAATGTTCACATTATTAGACACTTCCTCTTCTTAAAATACACATTTCCTGACACTTGATTCAATGGAAAAGGAAGTCGTATACAAGGTTGAGTGAAAGAAGACTGCATAATAAGATGATTTCACAAGTATAAATTGTAGTTGTTTATTTTGAACCATTTGAAAAATGTGAATCATGTAGAGTTTCTGACTCTTTGAATCACACCCAATATGTGCTGTGAGTGTCAGTTTCCTTCTAAACAGTGTTGGTTTGCACAAAGTCAGGGATTTTCTGGGGTCCAGTGGTTCTGATGAGACAGACATGTAAGTATTAGTGTTTGCAGGTAGATAACTGCAAACTGTAGAGTGAAACAAACATGGCTTCATGCAGAATTGAACTCAACATCACTGATTATACTTGGGAGAACAAGAGACAGAAGGCCACAGAAGAGTTGTAGACATGTCTCCAAGCAGTGAGACAAACTGGTTGCAAGTGAAGAATTTATGCTGTATATTGACTTCATTTAGATCTTTTTTTCTGCTGCCTAAAACATTTGCACATTTGGTAGAATGTATTTGAATATTTTTAATGTCTGTTGGACGTTAATTCAGACCGAATTTCAGGCTATATACGTTTTTTAAGTTATTAAAAAAGAAAAGAAAAAAAATCCTTGAACACTCAACAGGAAATGACGCAAGTGCGTGGCTTTGTTGTGTGCAGCACGTTGAACGTTCCGAGGAAAAACGGGCAGTTAAGACCATAGAAGACCTTGGAAGATTTAAAATAATTCAGTGACTAAAATTTATTTTTATTTATCGACTCATTCGGATAAGATTTAGTTAAAGTCATTATTGATCAAAAATGTTTTTTTTGGTCCGCAAAACAAATATCTGACGTTTCCTAATAGTTTGAGAGGCTAAACTAACAAACCCGAGCTCGAAGTCACAGATGACAAAATGAGAACCTCTTTCTCTCGTTAACGAACGTTTTCAAATGTCTGCTCTCTGTAGGTATATTTTATTGTTATTTAGCTAAATCTACAAAACTTACTATTTTATTATGTTTAAATGTAACGACCTCTAGAGCTATTGTTAGCTTACATTGATAATTTAGCTAATTAAATTCAATGCGGGAAAAACGGAATTCAGATTCTTTTGTTCCGGAAAATCAAATGTTTCGTTCAAGGTTTTATCGTTTGTGCTGGTAATGTGGACAGACACTTTACCTGTCTCAGACGTGATTATTCAGGTGAATTACGGACCTGTCAGATTCACTAATAATAAGAGATATGGCAAACATATATTTTCTATAATATTTCAAGAGAACAGGTTTTTATTAGTATTCACTGTCATAAAGTATGGATACGTTTATAATACTAGTCTTTGAAAGTGTCTGGTCCTTGGACATCTTTTATTCAATACTTAAACTAAAATATGACATGATGTAAAGGTAAATCAATAGTGTTAATTAATTATTTATTTCTGTTTTTACACAGGCCGCGCCAAAAGTAAAAACACAGTGTGAATACAATCAGTCGCAGATCTCTAATGATGCATTTTCTGTAATTTTTCTAGGTCTTTCAGCTAGATGAAATGAATTTCTTGCGCAATCGTCTTGTTGTTTTGGGCCTGGTGTTGTTGGCCACTTTGCTGCTGTACCTGCTGCTGCCGTCCATTCGTCAGGGCAGCATGGAGCCATCGATTGTAGGTCAAAAAATGGGTCTGACTGCCACTGCACTCCCTGGGTCTCCAACCATCAACGTGTCAATCCGCACTGGGCAGCTACCTGGAGACCCTCCGTTGTTCTTCAGAGAGGCTTTACCAGTGGATCGAGCTGGACAGCAGATATTACCAAGGTTGGGAAGAGGTCCACTTTAACATGTATCAGGAACATGTTTTGTCTTTAGTAGAATCTGAAGTTCAGCAAGAGTTTTCTCAGTTCAGGAAGCCAAGATAGTAAATTGAATTGCGTTTATGAAACATCTGCAATCACATGCAACTGACTAGGCTGTGTTATTTTGAAATACTGATTTTAAAATGCATCTCTTCGAAGGCTGCAGGTGGTTCTTCTCCATGGCCAGGCCTTCACCTCCAAAACCTGGGAAGAACTGGGCACCATGGCTTTACTGGCAACTAATGGATACCAGGCCTTGGCAATGGACTTACCAGGTAAACCTTTAGTCCCTTTAACACTCACTGACACTCAAAAAATGGTTAAACCTAATCACTTAAATTATACAGCCTATTTTTTTATGTTAGTGGCAGTTTTTTTCATAACACACTTAAAAACAACAGAGTTGACCAGAGTCCTCTACAAATCGAGTTAAATCAAACTGAAAAAGTTCATTGATCAGTTAAAAAACAAATAATCAAATCAAATATAAACACAAACATAAATAAGACTCCATGAAATAATACCCAGAAAGGATCAAAATGAATTAGGATTAAATGTCAAAAGTGAGTTGTGAGATGAGGTTTTAACGACTGCAGTTCCAGCAGTCCAAATGTGAAGTTTCAGGATGTTCCACAGACCAGGAACTGCTGCTGCTGCAAAGGCCTGATCACCCCTCAACTTTAACCCAGACCCGGGCTGCAGTTAGAGCATCAGGCTGGCTGATCCTACAGCTCTCTTTGGGTTGTGTGGATTTATTAGCTTTAACAAATAAAACATAAAAAAAAAGTATGAAAAGGGACAGAAACCAGTTTAGGGAAGACAAGAAAAGATTTTTGCTTTTGTAGTTTGACATAACTGGTAAAAACGATTTTTGACATGTTGAAACCTGCTTTTCTAATTTAAAACAATGATCTAAAAACACAATTTGTCACAATGAGGAGCAACAGGAAGCAGAAAGCTTAACGAGTGGATAGTGCCCTCTTTTGGTTTAAAATATTTGTACTTTTTCAAACTTCATTTGCCAGTTGAACTCTGCACTAAACTAAATGATTAATGAGGATATGAAAATATCTTTATTTGTTTTTTTTTTCCAAATTATTTGATGAGTAACGAAGTTTGCCGAACTGCTCTTGTACTGCATCATTAAGCAGATCTTTCTTGTAAAACGTGTTTGTTTAATCTATTCTTCAAGGATATGGAAAATCACCTGACTCAGAGGCTCTGAAGGCTGACCAGAGTCGAGTGGACCTCCTCTCAAGGTTCATCGAGTCTCTGGGTGTGAGAGCAGCTGTGCTTGTCAGTCCCTCGATGAGCGGCCATTACTCCATCCCCTTCCTCATGAAGAACAGCGCACAGCTACGCGGCTTCATTCCTGTAGCACCCGTTGGCACCAGGAGTTACTCTCCTCAGCAGTATAAAAACATTCAGGTGAGAAACATCAGCATTTGGTGAAGTAGAGATCGTGTATGATCATTTTATTGGTTTTATAAACGTGACAGTCATGAGACAGTGAACAGCTGTGTCCGTGTTCCTCACTGCTTTCGCGTTTTCTCGTCTTTCACTTTGTAAATATACCAAACTGTTTCACAGACATTTCATTGAAAGCACCGATTCATTGTTTGTAATTTCTCTCTTTATTAGCTAACTCTGATGTGATTTGTGTTACTGACCTGTTTGCCAGGTCACACTTTTAAAAGACATTTACTTGGTTAAATAAAGGTTAAAGGGTTTTGGTTGTCCTTAAATTTCCTAACAGTTTTATCCTGTTTTGTTCCTAAAATTTTTTTTTTTTTTTTAGGTTTAAAATAAGGGATTAACAATTCTGACACAAAGGTTTAGGTTTGAAATCTGACTTGTAAAAATACAGATTATATAATTTGGGTGTTTTTGTAATGACACAGGAGCACAGTGTAGAACAGGGGTGGGCAACTCCAGGCCTCAAGGGCCACTATCCTGCACATTTTAGATCTTCCCCTGTTTCACCACACCTGCTGCAGATGAACAGGTCGTTAACAGGCTTCTATAGGACTTGCTGAGAGGTTGCAGATTTGAATCAGGTGTGGTGAAACAGGGGAACATCTAAAATGTGCAGGATAGTGGCCCTCGAGGCCTGGAGTTGCCCACCCCTGGTGTAGAACGTGAAGCCAAAATAAAACAAGCACCCTCTTCAGGCTGGTTCCAGCACAAATCTCAATCAAATTTTCTGTAATTAGTTTATTTGATGGTTATAAACCATCATGATGGATTTTGAGCTGGTTAGTTGGTTGGACTTTCAGCCTTACACCTCCAGTACCAACCTCTGAATAGTATACAGTATATTGCCTTCACTTTTGAACGTGAACATTAACAGAGACACATCATCCATTATTATATGTCTGTGTGCTTGATATAAGTGAAAATACATCTTATTTAATCTAATTTACCTTGTTATGTTCCCAGACTCCCACTCTGATCGTGGTTGGAGCTCTGGACACTAATCTGGGAGCTCAATCCCACAAGAACCTCATACAGCTTCCGAACCACGAAGTGCTAAAGCTAGAAGGAGCTCGTCACGCGTGCTACATGGACAAACCTCGTGAATTTCACCAAGGATTGATTCAGTTCCTCAACAAACTAAAGAATGACATGTAGCGGAGAAAGAGAAGGTAATGAAACTCTAACAAGAAGAATAAAAGAAAGTATAGCAACTAATTCAGTGTGATGTCAGATTTTGCAGAAGATCCCAAGTTTGGTGTTTTTCTTATCTCCTTAAAGATAAAAAATGTTGGAGGCTGTTTGGGACACGCAACACTTCAGTTATTCAGACGTTGCTGGTATGGATGTATTTGTTTCATCTTAAAATAAGAAACTAGCAAAGCTTCTCAGCCTGTTTAAAAAAGAAAACAAGCAGCGTTTTATTTCTTGTGTTTTCTGTCTGTTGTTTCTATTAAACACTGAATGTTCATTATTTCCATGTTAATGTACGGTATGTGTCGTAGCTAACTGCAAACGTGTAAACGTTGCTGTCGCCTGCATTTACAATATTCTGTTACTTTTCCAGCTGACAAACAAATTTGGATTGAAATCCTGGTAACTATTGCTGCTCACCACTAACACAGGTTGTGCTCAATGAAAGTAAGACTATTATACTTAAAAATGTATAAAAAGGTTTGCAACAGATTAAAAAGTTCAGTATTTATTTAATTTTATTAAATATCTGCAATGAATTTGGACAATCATCCAAATAAAACCCTAAAAGCAAAAATTTGAGACTACTTAGAGTACAAAATGTGTTAGAGTTGATAACATGCTTTGGAGAAATGAGTTATGTCTTACAATTTAATTTATTGTTTTAAAAAAGGTTCAGTTACAACTATTTTTTTTAACAAAACTGTGAGTTGTTTGTGTTTTTTTTAATTTTAAATAACCGTAATTGACATGTTTGCATCAAGTCTGTCTTTTATCTCCGTGTTTGTACATAAATAAAATCTAAAGAATATTAAAATTTACAATAAAATGTTACTTTTGGTTCTGAATGTGAATTCTACTCAGCAATTTTACATTTTAATGTACACTAAAAGCAGAAATGGGATTGTGCTTATGATATTAATTAAAGAATGTGAGAAAACTAACACCAGTTTGGAGCAGATGTGCTATAAAACTGATGTTTACTGTTGTAAAGTTACATGAGCTGCAATTTTTGTCCTCATTAGTTTTTATTTTGTGTATTAATTGCTGTGAATAAATTGAAATTAATGTTGGAACCCTGAAATAAATTACTGTAATATTGTTTTGTGTATGCTTATTTTCATTAAAGGTTCTTAGATGCTTTGCTTTGTAATTAGGCTCAGACTGAGCTCCATTACGTCAGATTTATTCGCTAATAATACACGCTGTTAAACATTTTTGCATTGAACATCCATGTATTATATCGAAATATTCCCAGTTATTCTACTGACAGGTCACATATTTAGATTTATATCAGTAACAGGGTTTGACAGCCTGCTGCTGACACACTGGTTTATTACATAAAGTGCAAGTCACATTCAAAAAATCTGTTTTAGTTACTTGGTCAGCAAAAATATTCTTGGCTTGCTCAACAGTTGCTATGGCAGACTGTTGTGACCAAGTTACTCTCTTCTCTATAACTACTTTTATTTATATTAACAGTGGGTTTTTTTACAAGTAAAACATGTTACAGAAGGTTTCAAAAAGTGTTTTTATAATTTTGTCTTAAGATTTGTATTTCAGATTTTCACAATGTTTTTTGTAGATAGGAATAATGTACTTGTGGATATCTGGAGCTAAAATCCCATTACAAACGACCAGGAATGACAGAAATGTTGACTGTGGATAAGACACGTTACATTCTGCATCGCAGAAATGTTTATTTTTCACTTGCAATAATTAAATTTTGGGTTTAAGCGTTGAAAAGGCTGTCTAACTATTATATGATAAACCGGCTTGCTATAACGCTGGTCACTCGCAGATAAACGTCACAGTTACAAAATGGTACGATCTAAATCAGGAGGTGAAAAGATGGATTTTAACATTACGTTTGCTAGAAATTTGCAAAAAAATATTATTTTCAGTTACAGTTAAAAGAAAAATACTCAAGAGTTATTACATCTCATACGAACTAGCTGTGTTTTGGTCTTTTTTTGAGTGCTTCAAGTCATATTTTCGGAAGGATAAACCCCCTTAAAACCCCAGATTTGAACTATTCCTGCGTTTTGACAGTCCTTGGTAAGTCCAGAAAGTAATTACAACTAATTTTAGAGTGTAATAAATAAACATACGCTGTTTTAAGTCGTGTAACTTTAATACCACTTATTACTTTTATTTTAGCAGGTTAAGGAGCTTCAGGTTGTTCTACAGGAGCACAAAGGGTTCAGTTCCTCACAGAGAGGAAGCAAAGCTAACCAGCTGTTAGCTTCATACTGCAGCACTCAGTTGCAGAAGCCAGACAGGTAGGATAACAATCCACCTGGATCTGGATTCAGCGCTTTAAATCCTCAGTTTACACACTTCAACCGTATATTTATAGCATGACCTCGTCACGCTTTATTTTAACTGTCGTGTCTTATGTCTTCAGAGGAGTAAATAAATCCCAACATGCTGCCTGACAAAGAAGGTCCAGGTGTTGGAGGAGGACGGAGCTGTCCTGCAGGAGAAGACCCCTCTGTGGTTCTGTTCAGAGACTACCTCCGTCTCAGAACCGTCCACCCTGAGCCTGACTATGGTGAGAAACTCTTTTTCCTTTAAATCACGTCACTGACAGATTCAGGCAAATTTCAGCTTTTTTAATGTTACTTTTAGATTTTTATACTCATTTTTCATGTTTGTAACATCCGAACATGTTCTGCTGTTCAACTGGATCAGCAGGTTACATGAGGCTCAATCAAAGTTCATTTCTTATCCACATTAGTTACACATTAAACTTTTATAGTTAATTGTGACGCTAAAGAGGTAAAATTCAAAGTTGTAGTGTAAATAAGATGTTCTTACACCATTATCTTATTTAGTTTTATTTTGTAGTTAATTTTAAACCTATGTCTACATCAATTTTAAAAAATGTAATTAAAGTGCTGGTTTGTTCATGTTACTGACAAAAAATATATATATTATCATTAACTTGAGCTAAAAATTTGCTTCTATTCATGAAAAAAAAACTATAAATGCAAAAAAATTTAAAATATATTGTACAGCTTGACTTTCTTTTAGAAATTAAACATTAGAAAATGCTGGAAAAATACAAAAAGTGCTTTACTGAAAGAAAACTTTTAGTTTTCTGTGACTGAACCAAAGTCCAACAACACAACCGACTATAAGTCTGAATACTGTTATTAATATTTAAACTACCTGTGCTTCTGTGTTTGTTCATTTACAGAGGCTGCTCTCAGGTTTCTGGATAGAATCGCAGAGGAACTTGGCCTACCGATGAAAAAGATTGAGGTGATTTAATCCACGTGACAAACAGTTGTTTACATCCCGAATCGATGTGACATCCATTCCTCCATCTGTTCCTTTGACCTAATTTTAGGTTTGTCCGGGTAGAGTTGTGTCAATCATGACCTGGGAAGGAACAAATCCCACTTTAAAATCCATTTTACTGAATTCTCACACAGATGTAGTGCCTGTTTACCAGGTAAGATCTCAGTCTCTGTATTGTGTGTTACAATCTTATTATTATCCAGAATCAAGAATCAAGAATTGGTTTGGTGTGAATCTTTTCTCAGGAACATTGGAAATACGATGCTTTCAGTGCCTTTAAAGATGCAGAGGGAAACATCTACGGCCGGGGATCACAGGACATGAAATGTGTAACTATACAGTGAGTCATTATTAAACAGGATTTACAGGATCTGCTCAACATTTACTGCCTTCATCATAAATGTGCTTTGTTTGCGTTTGTTCTTTGCATAGGTACATCGAGGCGGTCAGAAGGCTGAAGGCAGAGGGATGGAAACCCACTCGCACTGTGCACTTAATGTATGTTCCTGGTAAGATTCTCGACTGCACAGACGTCCTCCGAGGTGTTCTGGGATTTTAGTCTGTTTTAATAACAACAAAAACAAAAAAACGTTCAGGTGTAAATGGCTTTACAGGGAAATTTAAGTTTATATGCCTCCTTTCCACCAGGGTCAGTACAGCACGGGTAGGTTCTGACCCGTTCTGACATTTTTCTGTGACCTTTTTCCAGACCACTTCTGTCTCGGTCCAAAGCGACCCAACACGTCCCCCTACGGACTGATTGGTCCAGTAAAGTGATGTTAATCACACGCCTACCTACGTAGTGGTAGCCACTGATTGGCCATGAGGTGTGCATGTGATGTCACAGAATTGCGCCTGATCGACCTCAAATGCAATGTCTTCTCGCATGTCACGCACAGAGTTTTTTTTCCAGAAAGCGCCACAGTCCGAGTACGAAGTACAAAAATAACTCAACATCCTTCAATTATTGTTTCCCGCTCTCAATGCACATGTCCTCATTGTTTACTACTAGTGCTGATTACAATTAACATCACAGACCTTTCGCGCCACTTGCTAAGCTAAGTACACCCATGCCCCACCCACACCCACATCCACATTCCTGGGTTGGTAATGGAAACACAACCATCCCGTTCTGGACCGTGCTGACCCGACTCGTACAGTACCGACCCTAGTGGAAAAGGGACATAATGAACTGGTTCACGAATGAGGATGAGATTTTAATAAAAGCCTTTTTATTAATTCTCAGATGAAGAAGTTGGAGGTCACAAAGGAATGGAAACATTTGTGACACATCCAGAATTTCAAAAATTAAACATCGGCTTTGCACTTGATGAAGGTAAATAAACAACCAGCTGCTTCTACAAATACCACAAATAAAATGTTAAAGAGCAGTGGATTTATAATTTTATTTTACTGCTTTTACATTCTAGTGTTTTATTATGTCGAGAATTAAACAATCTCATTCGTACATCAGAACTAAGTCAGACTTCACCTTTTTGTATTTCAAATCAGAGAAGGATCCGTCAGAAGATTGAAAAACAACTTTTATTTAAAATAAACAAATGAAAATTTTTTTTTGTATATTTACAGTGTTTTATTTGGGTCTCTTCATTTATTTATCACATCAGTTTGGGACGTTCCCAGTGGGAGACAGCTCTGTTGAAGAATTACTCTGTATTTGACTTTTTTAGAAGAACTCAAAGGAACTTGAAGGTTCTGAGAAACTAAGTTGTTCACATATGAACGTCTTTTTAGCTCTGGGAATGAAGGAATCTAAGAATCTTTGTGTTCAGGAGCTTTTACATGGGGTTGTTGCTGATCTGTCTATCTGCCATTTGCACCTCAATTTGTCATTTTAATATTTATCTCTTAGTGTGTTTTATTTTGTGTTTGTGTTCTGGAGGTCTGGCCAATCCTGGTGAGGCTTTTACCGTGTTTTATGGAGAGCGGAACCCGTGGTGTGAGTATAAAACACTGAGAACAGGTGGCGCCTCGTATCTTTGGGATGTTAAAGCAACTCAGAAGGAAAAAAAAATGAGAAGAGAGATTATCTTCTGTTTCACAGTTTCAAGATTTAGGTGTAAATGCTTAGGAAAAATAAATAATCCTATTTCCAAAATAAAATGAACCACATTGTGTCTTAAAAATTTATGTTTTTGTGCTTTTATTGTGTAAACTACAAAATAAAAGCATGAAAGATTTTCTTTAATCAGTCCATGATGCAGCAACAGAACTTCCTTCACAACAAGAGTTTCATAATACTTTCTAAACATCTTGAGCCTAAATATGTTACTATTGTTGTTCTCCAGTGAAACTACAGCCTGATGTGCAGGGAAGTGTGAGAAATTCTTTAAAGGTTATGAACAGCTACGTTAGGATGTATGTGCACAATCTTTTCTACCGATTGGCTCTAATATGCTTCAACATGTCTGATCAGTTTCAGGAATAACAAACAAATCGAAGTATTTGTTTTCAGTCTTGATAAAGTAAAAACAAGCTGACTTCTGCTTTCCAGGGATTACCATCCACTGCCCAGGAAGTCCCGGTCACGGCTCCAGGTTTGTGGAGAATACCGCTGCTGAGAAGCTGGTGAGCATCAATCCTCTGTGTTTGGATTTTTAACATTGATGCAATTAAAAAAAAAACTTGATGTAAAAGGACAAAAAAATGTTTATTTCGCGTAAAAACAAAGTCCCGACATTAAAAAATAAGCACAATGTGGGGAAATAAAAAACAAACTCACTTTAGAACTTTATCTAGTTATTTTCTCGTATTGTCCACCGGTTTTATCTGTCTGAATTTTATTGTTGGTTACAAAGTGAAATTGATTTTCTTCCAATGATATTTCACTTTTCCTTTTTACAGCGACACGTCATGAACTGTTTTTTGGACTTCAGAGAGAAGGAGAAACACCGGTGAGTTTCTGGACTCTATGTGTAAGTGATTCTGTGATTATCAGTTTTCTGTAACAACACTTTGATCCTTTGTTTACACGCTTTATGGTTTGGTCCTCTGCATAAACATCCAGTAAGAACGTTTTTTTCTCAAATGCTTTTTTTCATCCATCATTTACTGGTAAAGAAAGCTGTTTGCAAAATTATCAGTTATTTTGTACCTTTTACAAATCATCTGGATACAGTCATAATAAAATAGAAAAAAATCAAACAAAGTTTATGAATAGCAAATAAAGTTTGGGAGTAAAGTTAGATTTTGTTTACGAGGGTTTCACTCTGTTTAAAACAGATTTTAACTTATTTAATTAAACTTTATATTCACCCTTTAGCAATAATAAACATTTAAATCTGTATTTTAATCATAGTGGCTGAATTTCAACATTACCTTGTGTTTCAGGTTAAACACTAGTGAATGTTTCACGCTGGGTGATGTCACCACGGTGAACATGACCATGGTCAAAGGGGGTGTGGCCTATAATGTCATCCCAGCTGAAATGGATGTCAGCTTTGACTTGAGAATACCTCCTACAGTGAACCTCCAGGTCTGCAAACGCACATGTTTATTACAAGCCCCCCGGCTCAGTGTTTTAACCTTTAAAATGTCACGGCAGGAATTTGAAAAGCAGATCAAGAAGTGGTGTAAGGAGGCGGGAGAAGATGTCACCTATGAGTTTGCTCAGGTCAGTTTACACCAACTCAACTAAACTAAAACTAACTAAAAGAAAGCTAGAAACTGCTGCTTGTCAGAGAAGCTCAACTGGGTTGAATCTGTTGCAGAAACACATGAACCAGAATGTCACGTCGACAGATGACAGTGATCCCTGGTGGGGAGCCTTTAGGGCTGCCTGCAAGTCTATGTGAGTAACACGTCCTGCAACCCTCTCTGATCTTTATGACCTATTAGTTTGAGGTTAGATTGCTGCAGATTTGGAAAACCTCCTTCGACATGAAGTCGATCATTCTGCTGCTTCGTTTTTAGTTCTTACTAACCAGCTGCAGCAGGGAAAAACCAGCTCCCACAACAATATGCCCAGGGTGGCACGACTCCTTCATACTGCATCAAGATGCAGCTGCAGGCTGAACGATCACTTAAGGCTAGCATGATGCTACCAGCATGTGTGTTTGTATGACCTCTGAGATCTATTTAACAGTCTAGCTGGACTAAAGGTCGTCTTGCACCACCTGCACTTCTACTTATGAAAGAAACTTTGAATATCCCTGGTTGAAACTTAACTAACATGCTGTTAGTACAGTTACTGGAACAGCATGAGTAACATACACATACCAGACAGACTCTCCAACAGTGCAGTTATTGTGAAAAGGACGCTGCTTGTAAAAAATACAGAGAAACCACAATATTAACATTTTATTTCAGCAGTATAATTTAATGTTTCAGTAGAACTGTAATTTAAAATTCTAGTGCCAAAAGCCTCGAACATCCAGGTCTAATAAGTGAAGCAGTTTTCAGCAGCAGGACCGGTGATCTGTGCAGAACCTCAGCCACATCCACCTGTCCTCCTTTATCCTCCAGCAGACTTAACCATGATGAGATCTTTTTTTTTTTACAATTTGCTTGCAGCTACAGCTGTCTAACCAGTAGAATATATTGTTCTTGTATTTGAAATGAAGCATCTTATATATCTATACAATGAACGCTTCAAGCTACTGTTACTGTTCAAGCTAAAACTCACATCCACCTTTCTGTAGGAATATGACTTTGGAAAAAGAGATATTTCCTGCTGCCACCGACAGCCGTTTTATCCGAGCGGTGAGTAGTTTGATCTGCAACAAGAGCCCTTCTGTATTCATCGTTTTTATTATTTCAGACCATTTGAAAGTACATTAAAGAGACATTTGTTGTGTTTGCAGGTGGGTATCCCAGCCATCGGGTTTTCTCCGATGAATCAGACTCCGATTCTGCTCCACGATCACAACGAGTATCTGAACGAGCGAGTCTTCCTGAAAGGCATTGGCGTGTACGAGAGGCTCATCCCGGCTCTCACCGGCGTTCCTGCCTTACCCGGAGAGGCTTAGACGAGCCAAATCCTCACTGCAACATATTTCACTAAAGACAGGATTATTTAATTAGAGGAATTTTCAGAGATTACCAAAGAATAACACGTATATCATAAATCCAAAGTGACCACCTCTGCTTTGGTGCTGTTGATTTAAAATAATGATTCTCAGGATTTAGACACGGCCGAGTCACTTTCCAACATCTTCACTGTGTAAAAACATTACTGATTGTTCATGTTTATCATCTCACAGAATATCATTCATTGTGTTAACTGTGATCTTCAGCTGGATACAAATATCATTTACTTATCTGATAAATTTTAGAAGAATATTGCACATAGAATCTTATTTAATAAATTATAAAATTACGAAATATATTTGGCCTTGAAGTTCGTTATTGTTTTCTAAGTTAGAGATCTGTGACAGATTTCACATCAGTGTGGAAGTTATGTTGTGTTTGTTTAAAACTGGAGTAATTTGGAGATCAGATTTTAACCCATAAACCATCTTCCATTTTGTTTTGTTTTTTAGCTGTTTGGATGTGGACTTGATGGTGTGGTGGATCTTTAACTTACTGAAAAACGCACATTTATTTATTTATTTATTTATTTATTTATTTATTTATTTATTTATTTATTTATTTATTTATTTATTTATTAACATATCTTTATAGGGAGGATTAACCACATGATATGTAGCATCTCGTTTTTGAGTGGGTCCTCCGTTACAGCAAAGAGAAGTGAGTTTGATCTCAAGGTCACAAACTGGCTGGACATGTTGCTTTAGGGAGCAGTCATGGTTCTGCAAAGCAGCCCCAGATCATCATACTACCACCTCCATGTTTGACTGTTGGTATGATGTCATTTTTCTAACAGGCATTGTTAGTTTTACTCCAGGTGTAACTGGACACACACCTTATGAAATGTTTTGTGTTGTTAGTCCACCGTACGGTTCTTGTTGAGGTTTACTGGAGTCCTAAAGCCTATATGAGTTTGTGTATCGAATACATTAAGCCTTCACCGTTAGCTCTGCTTCAAAGACAAGCAATAAAACTAATTACATAAACAAACCAGTGAAGCCTTCAGCTCATCCCAAATTACTCTTAAAGAGGCCCTTCCTTTAAAAATGTTTTTTTCTGAGGTTTCTGTTGAATATTTTAGCTCCACAGGTGTTCTTACCTTCATAGTGGGTGTGAAAACAAGTCAACAACTTCTCTTTCAGTTTTAATCTCTCAAACTAAAGCAGGTGACGATAACATCTGAGTTCTCCCGAGTCAGAACGGCCTGTATCTGTTACATCACAACTCCTTTGTTAGTATTCATCAGCTCCCGCAGTTGAAACCACGCCTAGCATGCTGCTGGCTAAAAGCTGTTAGCTTAAGACGTAGCAAACAGGAAGACACGACGTCTGATGTTGCCATGTGCAGCGGGTGGGAAACAGTATACCTTGTTCTCATAGGCTAGTTTGTTAGCCAATCAGAGTCCAGCAAATTCGAACAATGAATATGAACGAACTGCTGACGAAGCAGCCTGACGGAAGGAGCTGGAACTACCCAAATTTTAATGCAAACAGATTGAAAGGTCTGTTAATCAGTGTTTCCTGATGTTTTTCTTAGATATAAAATATTTCATATTACTGGTTAATACTTAAGAAATAACCACAAAGTCCTGAAATGTGTATGAAATGGCCTCTTTAAACAGGAGTTTGTACCTCATTTTGGATGATTGGTGGTAAGTTTATTCATTACTATGATTTAAAGCTGTGAAGTATTACAGATTTTTAGAATTTTCTTAAACCACAGTAAGAAGTTTATTTATAACAAGCTTCACATGGACTGATAAAGATCTCGATTTGACTATATTTTTCATTTAACAGCTTTAAGTCTTAAGTTTTCCTCTGGAACATCCTTCATTCTACGTAGATACACATTTTATTCTTATGCCTCTGAACGGGACGGATTTTTTTAAAGACAAAAAATTATGAAGCATTTCAAACGTTTAACTTAAAATGGGTGGATTTTTTCTGAGCCAGAATGAGAAGTTTTAGGTGTGAACAGAATTTTGAAAAGGAGAGCTCAGCATCATGGGAACGCTGAGCATATAAGTGCTTCATCAGAGATCTTCTAACTGCAGAGCATGTTGTCATTTTAATACTAAAGTCAAACATCAGCTATTACATTATTCAGCTGTAGAAGTCCGAATGATTGAATTTCAAAATCTTCAAAGGATAAATTTGAGCTACGGATAGCATTTTTCTTTGTTCTTTAATGTATGAGAAAGATTTTCTTTTAAAAATGCATTTGATTTGTAATGTTGTTTACACTGGGTTAAGGTCAGTCTCATCTCCAGTTCATCCCTCCGTGGAGTCGTCCAATTAACAGGGTGTGCTTCTCAGGGGGGGCGAGACTGTCAGGAAGGCTGTGCAGTCAGTAATTAGTCTTCTCTCTCCCCGGGACATGACAGCAGCATTAACACATGGAGCCATTGGGGAGGTGAATAAAAGCTGGAATCACATCCTTCCTCCCAGAGGGGGCAGGTGCAGTCATCCTGTCGGCTGTCGAGCATGTAAACGCCTTGCTGAGCCTGACATGATACAGCCCCTCTTTTATTATTTTATCAGAACTTTTGATTCTGTTGTCTCTTTGGAAATAAGAATCAGTTGACACCTGATCTCCTCTTGTTTCTCTGGTGGAAAAAAATAGATTCTATATTGGTCTTAGAAAAAAACAGCTGGCTGCTCTCACACACGCCGAGACTGAACCTGCTTCATGCAGAGTGTCCACGCCGCCCTGCTGCGTTCAGACCTATGCTTTTAAAAGCATGTGAGCAACAGAATGAGAACAAATACATAAAAAGAAAACCAGTCTGCAAATGCGCAGAAATACATCAGCAGCAGTGTTGAGTTTTACTTCTGTCCGTTTTATTAACATGTATTTGTTGCTTCAGGGGAGCTGTTAGCGCTCACAGATGCTGCAACAAATACAAGAACGTATTTAGAAATCAAATGTTCCAGCTGAGTGGCAGCTCACTCTGCCCTGTTATTCTACAGTGGAAGTACATCTGTCCTCTGGTTGTGATTGCAGCTAAAGCCCTTTGTGATGGACACAAGATTCTCCTCTAAAGGAGGATTATTGTAGCCTGTCACAGATTGCAGCTCTGTGGGCATTATATTTGTTGTATTTGTCCACATTTTAAATCAGGTGTGTTTCACAGCTTTTATTATTTAACGTCTCTACAAATATCCTTGAACTCCAACAGAATGAAACACAATGGAAGGAAACACGGTCAGGCAGCTGCTGCTGCTGTTAAAGACTTTAAAGGGGAAAATTACTTTGGAAAAGATTGAAAATTAGAAGGAAACTTCTTCTTTAACCGGTTGGAAAAAATAAACCAGATTTCCCTCGAAACGCTACTCGTTTTCATGGCAGCCATTTATTTGATTTTAAAATCCCATTTAACATTTCAAATTCTTGGCCAAATCTGCATTCCATCACTTTAATTGTTTATTGGCAGCCACAAAAATTCATCAAACACGTCATATAGGTTGACGTGTTTTGAATTGAATTTTCAGTTGATATACGATTGTGGAGAATTTGAAGATCTGCCCATTTACAGGTGAATAACATCATCAAAAGATTCAAGACAAGGACATAAAATGTATCACACAAAGAAGAAGCCCGGATGTCCAACTCAGATCCATTTTTATGTCTCTTTTTTGTGTTTATGTTGTCGACTCTTAAAGATATAATAAACTTTGTTTTTTCCTCCGTTTTGAGGAAATCTCCCACGTTATCACTTCTCCTCAGGTCATCACTGCAAAGGGACAAACTCACCCTTCACACCTGTTTCATCAGCTCATTAAACCACCTGTTAGTTATTCAGTAATCACCTACTCTACTTCTACTCTTCCTCCTATTCTATTGTGCTTCACATAGTTTTTGCACTATAATATTTTAAGAGTCACACTTTTGAAATTCCTTGTTCAGACACACATTAAACATCTGCTTTAAACAGATGTTTCTATGAACTGTTAACAGTATTATCCATGTCTGTAAATATAATTGTGCCTTTCAAATGGAACCAAGATGTAAACAGGTAACCTGAACTCAAGTTGGAACAATTATTTATTTTTAAATATACATAGAAAAGAAAAGGAGTGAAGCCCAGTGTGTGTTTTGAGCTCCAGTCTTTTGTTCAGTGATGACAAAAACAGATGTGGAAGCAGATTGGTCCCAAGGCTTTTTGAAAAAAACTAGCAGAAACAGAAAAGTTTAGACATTTTCAAACATAATGAGTGTGACCAGACAGGTAAAAGTCCAGGATCAGGTGGAGAGGTGAAAGTCAGTCTTTCAGTCAGAGGATGATGGGAGATGACAGACAGTTAGATCATGAACAGTTTCTTAAAACTGAGCAGAAGAAGAAAAGAAAAAAGATGAGCCCATGCAGGTTTCAGGGCAAAAGAAAATGCGTTTTAACTTCATTTCATTTACTAACCCTTTTTAATACCCCATTTTTAACTTTGTTGTAGCTGTGAATACCATAAGATAGACAATAACCCAGTTTTAGAGAAAATCCCAGTTACTGCAGAGTATTTTGCTGTAAGCATCGTGGGGGGTTGTGGGATAATGAGTTGGGTTGAATGTGGACTCAGTGTGTCGACTCAGAGGCAGAGAAATCAAGAGGATTTTCAAATGATAAAATAAAGAACAAATGCAACAGCTGGAGCCCGAATAAAACACAAATAATTACGGAGGTGGGAGTAAACGATGTAGGCAACAGGAGAATCTGACAAAGCACAAAAGAGATTGGGGAGAGAGGCGAGCTGATTATAGATGAGTAACAGGTGTGAAGGCTGAAGGGGGGGGAGATGTGTATCTTAAACAACAAACTAAAACCACATAAAAAATAACAACTTAAATCCCAAAACTCCAACAAAACAAAAGAAAAACATGAAACCGATCAGTAATAAAGTGGTTGTTGTAAATACATGATCAAATTCTAGCTAAAGCTCCAAACAGTCCAATTTTAAAATTCTTTCAAAGTTGAACTCCACATCCCAAAGCATTTAGTTTAGATGTCCCATTTATTGGTTTGGGGGGGAAAAAATACAGACAAGCTGGTGTCATAAATACAAACAAATATGTCGATATTTGCCAGGTGGTTCTGCACAGATAAATAAAAATAAACTAGATGCTGCTTCTGCTCCTCTGTTGCCTGGTGAGCGTGAACGCGCCTGAGGATGAGAGAGGGAGAGAGATTCTCATGAACGCGCAAGCCTGTGTGATTGTGGCGCTGTCGGTGTGTGTGTGCATGTGTGTATATGTGCGTGAGTGGGAGCAGGAGGGGAGACTCTGCAGTGTCTTGGCAGCTGCATTAGTGCATCTCCCACCGTCCGTGATGCCTTCACGGCCGATCCCTGCCTCCTCCGCCTTCACTTGACAGCTGAAAGCGATATGAAGTCGTCGGGAAACTGAGCCCGGACGTTCACACTTGGCTCGCTGCAGCCCCCGGAGACAGTCAGGAGCGCTTCATTCACGCACTAAAAAAAAAAAAAAGAAAGAAAAAAACACAGAGGAGATTTTTTAAATGGAAAATGGCGTTAGAGGAAAGATCTCGCAGCAGCTTCTGCTTACTATCTCTCCAAATTATCCTGATTTTCAGCGCATCGTGGCCTGGAGCAGAAGGTCTCACGTTCCCTCAGCAATACACGTAAGTAACAGTGACTGAAAAAGCCAGACGGGTTCCGATGGGAGACAACTTTGAGCTTGACCATCAGATATACTTATATCACCCTTCCTGTTTTGTTTTTTTAATATAATCCTTTCTGTTGTTACATAATTTCTCACTGTTGGTGATTGTATTCATGTAAACGCAGTGCATGTGGAGATCACCGCTCTGGAAGGTGTTGTCCTCTCTGTGGCTGAGAATATCTGAGATTTACGCACCATTTGCAGGGATAGGAGCACAGTCTGATCCCAGGATTGTTCTCATAGAAAACCTCCTAAAAGTCTTACTATCAAGTTTCATATTAGTTCAAATGAATTGAATCTGGGCAGTAGTTTATTATTCCTGAGTTCTCTTTTCCTTGACAGATATTTGACATATTCCCAAATGGAGATACTGAGTTTAGAATAACAGTCATGACTCATTTTTTTAGTTAAATCTGGAAGATGTGTCTTAAGTTTATTGACGTGAATGGTGACGTTATACTTTAAGGTGGTTTTACTTTGTTTTGATGTTGAATTTTGCTCATTATAAAAAAGAGGAACAGCAGGACTGCTTAAGGAATTTAGAGAAAAAGCTAACAGGTCTTGTAAATCCTACTTTAAAAGTTACTTTTGAGCTAAAAATCTTCCATTGTAATCAATTCCAGGTTCGGATTCTTAAACTTTAACTCCTTACTGTTCAGCTGGCGCAGCAGACCACAGTAATGGAGGCCCTCCTCCAGGCTGCTCTGGAGAGAAGAACTGGCCAGATGGTCAACTCATCTTCAGGGCTCACAGTGGAAGCCCGCTGGCCAATCACAACTGCACATCTGAAGTATATTTACCAATTAGAGACAGTTACTGTAAATCATAGTAGTGTGTGTGTGTGGGGGGGGGGAGGGGGGGGGTCTGTATGTGTGTGTTATGATGAATTAGGTTGTTTGAAATAGGTTATATAGTCGCTCCTCTCTCTTCCTCCTCCTCCTCTTTTTCTCTGCTGATTTTTCTGCTGAGTGCTCTGAAATAACTACATAGTGTTGAATGCCAAATGCAGCTTTAAAGAACAGAAGCTTAAATTTGTCTCTGCTTGTAGATCCCGAACAAAAAGACAGATAAATATAACATTCACACCTTCTTTCCAGTGAAAGAGTTAAAACTGTGCGATCATAATCAAGCAGGATAAACAGATTAGCAAACGGTTTTAACATGAACTAATACTTTAAGTGACAAATGATACTAATAAATGTATGAACAGACTAATAAAAACACAAGCTGATTTTGAACTGAAGTTGCAAAGAGTGTTTGTGTTTCGGAGCTGCACGGTGGTGCAGCTGGCTGCATAGCTGCCTTGGAGGAGGTCCTAGGTTTGATTCCCAGCTGGGGTCTTTATGTGTGCAGTTTGCATGCATGCTCAGATTTTCTCCACAAACCAAAAACTTATACAACTGGCATATTTGTTCCGAGCGTGAATGCGTGTGAATTTGTTTTAGTATTTATGGCTCTGTGACGGACGGGCGTCCTGTCCAGGGTGTAACCCCACCCCTCACTTAATGACCACAGGAGGCACCAGCTGCATGCAACACCTGAATTTCAGGGAGCACCAGAAAACACAGTGGTATGAGAAGTAATTTAACCAAGCAGTCGGATACACCAGGTAACAGCCACCTGACCACATTCAGCTACATGCAGCTGAGTCTATTCTTGCACCTGTGTGTTTGTTAAACTTCCCTATAAGACACTAGCTGTCAGCTCTGTGAAACACTTTATAGATGAAATCCTGCAGCTCTGCTTCCAGAAATAAGCTGCAGCTGAACTGAAAACTCACACTTGTTGACACTTTTTTTATACATACAGAAAGGTTTGACAGGCAAAGAAATATTCATCGCAACAGTGTGTTTGATCCCAATAGATGCGTCATTCATGAAAACAATTTGCTTTAATCAGAATCGATTAGATTAATACCGCCAATAGAATCTTTAGAAATCTATAGTGATGGATTTTCAAGCTTGAGGTGATTGTATTATAAAAAATACTCAAATTCTTTTTAAACATAAATGTAAATACAATGTGTTTAACATGATGCAGATTTACATGACACTTTTGACAATCTAAAGCAGGCTTAACAGCCTCTGGGGCAGAATTTGTGACCCTCACTCACTTAATAACACTGCTGCAGACACTTAAATCATTTCAAAGTATAGTTTGACTTCTGACTCTGGTGATATGCATCCGCATTGAAAAGAGCAAACTGACAACAATCTAGGAGGTTAAAAATGATCATCCTGTCTGAAGCAAAGTTTTAAATGAGGCTGGAAATAAATGTGACCTTTTTACTGCAAAACCACATGAACTTAGAGCAGCACGTCACGCCGCAGTGATGCAATGCACATTATGCAAACAGTGCAGCTACTGCCATAAATACAGCTTAATGCACAGACAGCTTAATAAATCTTCCTTTCAGAGGTTGCGCTTTCTTGGATTCTTATGTAGCTTCAGGTCCAACACTGAACCCTCCTCTATAAACTCCAAATATCTCTGTGATCTCACAACTAAAAGCCAGTGTAATAAAATACATTAACTTTGTTTCCAATTTTTAATGAAATATTCAGAAAATGAGCTTATTTTCCCTTTTAGTCTCTTTTGTTATTGTTAAACCTTCTACAAACTTCTAATGAAACAGAATAACTTATTCGAGATCAAATAAATATCAGTTTCAGATTATTGTCTAAAAGAATCCCTTAGTGAAAATAAATCCCCTGTGGGTAGTTTATTACATCAATCGTCACACATTTTATCAGCCAGTAATTAAAAAATCCTGTTCGCATTTTTTCTGAAATCCAGACAGGAAATTACTTTTAATTAATTTGGATTGGATGGTTATTTTAAGTTATCGTTTATCATTAAGGGCCCCTTCACTTCCTTCTGGGTCCTTCCTTGCTTGGCTTTAAAGTGCATTATAAACTTTGTTATGCAATAGCTGCTGTCATGAATCATCTTTTATCTTATTTTATCTTAACAACTGTATTCAAGAAGAAATCTTATCAGATGCCTCGGCAGAGTAGAAACAACATCTTGGGAATTTGTAGCTTTGTATTAGTTGAAAATAGGAATTTCCTGTTGATGTGATTCTCATGCCCTGAATGACCAAATACTTTGACCAGTATGTTCATGTTGTATTTATGTTGAGTTGTTCAGTGATTTCTTTGTGAATCTGATCAAGCCTCCTCTGTCTGCATCTTCCATCTACAGTTCTGTGTCCCAAACTCCTGCGCTGGTTCCCATAAGACGGGTCACGTCTTGTTTCTCTCTTTCTTTTATCGCATGAGTGTATGAATACAGCAGGTTGTGCATTTGCTTTGCAGCTCAGATATACAGAGACTTCTGAAGTCCTGCAAGTGTGGAGAGGAGAGAAAATGGAGCATGGAGTAAAAAAGGAAAATGAAAAAGGAAAAGAATGAGAAAATGTTGTGGTTCAGTTCCAGTTGGAGATTTTTTTGTTCTGCAGATTTAAAACAAACCTGATTCAGTCAAACAAAAGTTTATTCAGTTCATTTATGATGCAGATATTTATTTGTATATTTTAGACTTTCCTCTGGGACTGAATGTGAAACTAAAATCTTTTCCTAATGAAACAAACCAGCCATCAGAGATTTCAACGGAGACTAAATGGATTTAACTTTAAAACTTTATACGAGTAAATAAAAGTATTTAATAGTGTGTTTGACTGTCTTGATAGAAGCTACTTCGCTTTTTGAGGTTTTAAATATCAGAAAATTCTTGAAAAAAGACATTTATTTTAGAAGCTGAAACAAAACAAGTGCCAGTAAGACCCAGTAAAGTTTGAAGTCCCGCCTCTTCCATGTAAACAATCAAGACGTTCCTGAATAAGGAATAAAAAAGACACCTCACACCTAATTTTAGCTAGATTTAGACTCTTGTTGATTCACTGAGTTCTTATTTTGCTGATTTATATTCAAATATCATTTTTCTAATATGTTTAGTTAGAATAAATTCATGCCGTATAATGCCATGACTGGCAGGACTTTTAGATCCACGTGAGCAGAATCTGGCTCCAAAAATACAAAATGGCAACGTCTGTAAAGAGGATATTTCGACTTTACTTTCTCACAAAGGAAGTGAACTGAACTGTGTTGTTCATACATACATGTACCATATTTAGAATACTCAGCATCAGAAGCAAAACTAAAGTTGTAAAAAAACTCATAAAACAGTTTGTTTGAACCATGAACATTGTATAATGTCAAAAGTTCAATTGTATTTGCAACTTTTTACTCAAAATATTGTCAGAAAGTAATGTTAGTTCTTTTACTTTGTAAAATGTGGAACTCGTTTAAAGACTTTTGAACCCACTATGTAAAGTGACATATGGTCTCCCTGCAGATCTAGATTTAATCATTCAGTTTCCTTTGTAGTATCTTTTTTTTTTTGGGGGGGGGGGGGTAAAAATCCCTGTAGTAAGACACAATTGCTCAGAAACTTGCCCATAACAGGGAATTAAACCTTAAAACAACTGCAGTATTATAATAATAATGTAATTACTGATCATTGCTTCATGCTACATTGTGAGGACGGAAAGCTGCTTCTCCTTTAAAGCATTCCATGCTGTTTTTCCTCAAAATGCCTCAAGCTGAAAATGTGCAGCACAAAGACACTCAATCACGTCTTCTAATGAGCTTTTACAAAGAGAGCAACATTCTGTTAAAAGAAAAAGACACTGACTTGGTTTTCTCATTGTTTTCTCTGGTTTTAGCACTTTGCAGAAACCCGGGAATCTTATTTCAAAAATCTGTGGAAGAAACTAAACTTGTAACTCATCATCAGGTCTGAATTTTCTATTTCCGTTCCACCAGAATAAAAACCAGTGAAGGAATGCTTTTGAACATCCGAACGGCTACGTTTTATGAGACCGGACAGCCGAGTACAGATTTGTGGCTCATGTGACAGCAGGAACAAGCTCTCCAACCCTTTAATCTGCGTTTCTGTCTCGTAACTCTGCTCTGAGCTGCCTGACTGATAATGAATCCATTCGCTGGGCACTTACACCATCCAGAAGGATTTTCTGGGCATGAAGCTGCATTTCCTTGTTGAACTAATACATGTAGAAAACTAAAACACATCCAGGGCTCAGCCAAGGGACAATGTTTGTTTTTTTTTTTTTTGAAAATCTTGATTTCATTTTAAGCACATCTATTTCTTTATAGCTCACACCTTAATGTGGTGTTGAAGAAGATAAAAGACACACATTCTTGCTGTGCAGGATGAGACTTTTGTTTTGATTTGATGTGTAAAAAAATGTGTGGGTTGCTTTCAATCCTTAGATCAGGACATGATTATCCCCCGGCATTTATTATTTAAGCAACACATACATGGAGATAATGTGTTTATGATGGTAATGAGACAGAACAATGACAAGCTGAGCAATGAAACTGTGATACTGCACATTTGATTCAGAACAATAGAAGGAAAAATTTGCCATATTTATCCAGAAATACCAACAGAGACAAGAGAATTGGTTAAAATCATAATAATATAGAATTGTACAGATCTTAAGCTTTTGTTTGATGTTTTTCTTGTAACAAAATTCACAATAGGAAAATTAGATGGTAAGAATACAGAATACAAACCTACATTAATCTAGTTTTTGGGTTAAAATGAATTTCTTAAATGGACGTGGATGGTGCAGTAAGTTCATCTGTCTTGTCTGAGAAGTGGAGCTGTTGCACATGTTGGTTGTTCTTGATTTGACAGAGCAACGTGTTCTTGCAGATGTCAGGAGGCTAAACTGTTCATGGGAGGGATGAGCAGAAAGGATCTGTCACGATACTTCATGCATCTCTCCATAAAAACAGTCTCCACACACTGCAGAGTCCTGCTGTCATCAGTTGTACCAACATGTGACGCAGTGTGTGAGGATGTTCGCAAAAGTGACTCGATAATTAGAGAGTGAAAGTTGGAAAAAAGCAGTTGTTAAAAAAATGAGGGTGGGATTGAAATGTCAGGGTTGTGCAGCAGAAATTTCACCTTTGTGGTACATCGAGTCCTTACACAAAGTTATCAGTCACAGATTACCTTTTCAGGTATGGCTAATTACAGAAAGTTCAACATCAATCTAGGTCGTTTAAACACTTTGTATTAGTGGAAAAAATGGACTTCCAGAACTATGATTCACCAAAAGAGCAGCTTTGATAAGAAAGTTCAGAATGTCACATTGTCACAGCGAGTCACAGGTAAAACGTCATTGTATTAGTACAGTATATACCTGTACGTGCCAGTGTGCTGTTTCTTCTCTGGGCTGCCATGGACTTTTTATGAGAAATATTTATCTGGATATCTTGTAATTAAATGAGCTCTACGCTGATGGTGGTTTTCTGGAACATCCTTCCATCAGTTACTTTAAAGGTGTACTAAGTAGAAAATATTGGCTTTTATTTCCAACACTAGGTGACAGTAGTGAGCCAAATCACAACATTGTTACTTCCACTAACCACCACAGAAACAAGTTTTATTTCTCACTCCGTCACATTGAGTGGCAGCAAAAAGCTTAAGAGATTATCATACTCAGATAATAAGGTTTGTTAGCTGATGAATGAGAAATACATAACAAATATATTTACTGGTCAATAAATGTTGCCAACTCAGTGTCAGACGTCAGGTCTGTATTGTCACTAAGCTGTGTCCAGTGCATCAATGTGACTTTAATATATACTCTGGTTTTGTCATGCTTTTTATCACTATGCTTCTGTGACTCGTAACATCCCTTTTTTATTTTAGCAGAAGCTAACTCACACTCTCAGAAATAGAGGTACGAGACAAGAAGGGTACAAATTCCTGTCTCTGGGGGTGTACCCTGTGGTCCAGGTCCATTTTTGTACCATATGAAGTTGTTCCACTAAAACAGTAAAATTATGCCACATTTTGAAGTTTTAAACCAACATGTAAAACATAATATTGAAAATGATGGATGAAACTTGATAATATAGAGATTAACCAGCCTTGGCCAGGGTTGCAGGTGCAGTTGAAATGGTACAAATTTGTACTTTATATCAATTTGAACACTCTAAGAGGCATTTCTGACCTTTTAAAGACCAGTATTGTACTTTTGAGGGAACATTTTAAAACAATTTACGTATAGGTACAAAAATGTTCTTGTCTCGTACCTCGATTTCTGAGAGTGCAGGTAATGTTTGCTTTGAAGTGGTTTCTTCCTGCTTTCTGTCAAATAAACTAGCAAAACTTTAGCTGAAAAGTCTCTACAAGCTCTGCTCACCTTCCCGATCTTCCTTAAGCAGCAGATCAGGAGCTGAGCCAGAAACTGGCTTATACTCACTATAACGGAGGAAAAAAATACTACAAGTTTGCCGGACTCAAAAAATTAAAAAAAGGATCAATAACTTTCTAAAGTAACAACAAATCACATATGGAATTATGGCAAACAACATGCTGTTTAGTTCTCTAATTATGGTATTACTTTATTTTTAAAAGCATAATATTGAAAATTCTGCATATTACGCCTTTATGGCTCTTCATGGTTTTACTGTTTTGAATGGCAGCTAGATCAGATGGTTTGGACTTTGGATATTTGTTGGTCAGAGATGTTTGATATTAGATGGTATAAGATCAAAGAGGATCAAAGTTATAAAGGTATTAAAAAATAAAGACTACTAAAGTTATTTAAAATTTTAATTGATGTGTTGTTTTTTTAGATCACGTTTTAATTACGTTATGTTTCCATAGCCTCTCATCTTCTTGTCCCTAGTGCTTGTTATTTTTTCTCAAATTACACAGCTGGCTTATCAGTTTCTCCTGTTTATTGGAATTGTGAGAAAAATCAATAGCATCATGGCATGTTTGGCTGCAACAGCAGTTTTTACGAGGTGTTTTCATACTATTAGCTACACCGTAGAAAATTATCTGCTTTCTTTGGCTTTTTAATTCCCTCTTTAGATACAGGGATGAGTCAAGAAAGCCTTTTAAACAGGGTTATGGTAAGTGAAAGGATGCTCAAGCTTCCTTTTCTATTCCTGTTGCTCGTCTGTAAAGTCTTCCTGCTTCTTATCGATTAGGTTTTTAGTGCCAAATATTTGTTAGATGCAATGTGGAAGCATATTTTTAGACTGACAGTCTCTAAAAGATAGTTTAAATCAGCTGAAAGACATACAGAAACATGTAAATGTGCAGCATGTTTCAGCATTTGGTTAAATAAATAAATAAATAAATGAAACCATTTCTTTTCTCAAGTTCAAGCACAAATTACTGCCTTTTCTGATCCATCAATTGTCTTTCCCGTGAAACACACACAGACACACACATCCTGTTTATCTGTTTTGTGTTGTTTGACAGTCGGCCATGTGATGTTTATCTGCAGGATAATGCACTGGGCCAGGCGGATCGAGCAGGAGATTGACAGGGTCTTTCAGCACATCACCGGAGCTCAGCAGCTGAAAGGGGTGAGTATGTCTCACTCATTATACAGCAGTATAAACTCAATAAAGGGACCCATCCAGCAGAGAGGTCAGAGCACTAAATAGCTGTGAATCCATTAAGTTCAAGAGCTGCAGCTAAATAGCTGCATTAAAAAAAGAAAAAACAACCACTCCTCCTACACCTTCTTATATATATATATTTTAAAATTATTTTTCTGGGACATAAAACCTTGTTGTTTTCATGTATTGTTGCTCTGTTTTTCAGCTGTTACAGCCACATGTTGCTCGCTTCTTTTAATTGTTTACAATATTTACATTTCTTGCTCACATATTATGATTCCCGCAGTGCAAAAGCTACTCCTGAACTCACGCCCACAGTCGTTTGATTTAGAATGTTTGACATTTTGCTTCATGAAGTTCTGAGCATTTTACCTCCTACGGTGAGGATGATTATTTTCACAATGATCACGCAGTGCCTGTGCCGTGTGTTAATAATGGATCTTATTCTTCATCAAGCGCTCTCTTTCAGAAATAAATACACTCTTCGATCGACATTCAAGGCGTATTCAAGTAATCTGATCCCTGCTCCCTAAAGTTTCCTGATTTCTGAACCTTGTAAATTGATTTCTCAATCAAACTTTAATGGTGTTAACTAAAAGAGATTTCCAAGAAAAACAACAAAATCATTATTGTGGATTTATTTTCAGCTATGCTCACCACACCCTACACCAGGGGTGCCCAAAGTCAGGCCTCGAGGGCCACTATCCTGCATGTTTTAGATGTTTTCCTGCTTCAACACACCTGATTCCAATCTGCAACATCTCAGCAAGTCCAGCCTGTTAACAACCCACTCATCTGCATCAGGTGTGTTGAAGCAGAGGAACATCTAACACATGCTGGATATTGGCCCTTGAGGCCTGGAGTTGGACACCCCTGATCTACACATTTATCCATCTGAACAGGGTTTAATTGCAGCATGTTTGGAAAACCTCTTTTAGCTTTTTCTGCATCCCTGAGATGTTCCTGCATGCTCTCCATGCTTTATACATCTGCAACTAATTTTTACCAAAATCCTATGATCTCCCATAATGCATCAGGCTGTGCTGCAGGTTTGCAGCATGTAAGCATGATGCAGATGGTGTGATGTGGTTGCAGCCTATAGGCGTGAAGCCAACATATCCAGTCCTGTTTCAAATACATGGTGACAAAGCCACACTCCACCTAGGACCCCAATACACTGCCATCATAATGATAATTCATCATCATATAGATAATTGGTGCATGTTAGAATCCATCCTCAACTTATCACATGTATTTGGAAGCCGACTGCATACTTACCATCTATCTGACAAAGACCCTGCAAAGTCCATCTACATGGTTCTGATCATAATGGAGTCCTCATCCTTGAGGATGAGAGTTTTTAGGCAAATCAGTGAAAACAATTTGAGACCATAATTGTGTTACATAAATAGAAAATGCAACATTTATCACTATCATAATAATTAATAACTGGTAATAGTAGCCACAGATTTGTTGAATTAACTCACTTTTTTGGTAAAGTAACACATACACACTGTTCTGTGACAGCATGGCTCATTTTAGCTCTATTTTAAGGTTCATTCATTCATTATCTAAACCTGCTTATTCCTATTCAGGATTGCTGGGAGCTGGTGTCTATCTCCAACGGTCATTGATTGATTGAGAGGTGGGGGGTCACACCTGAACAGGTGGCTCGTCCATCACAGGACCACATGTAGATAAACAACCACCATATTGACCCAAAAGGTTGATCAGACTGAGCCTTTGAAAAAGAAAGTGGAGTTAAACTTAAACCTTCAGACTGAGCCTGAAGAGGTGTCTCAGTGAAGTAAAATTAAAATATAGGTTTTATTAAATTAAAGCATTTAAACTCTATCAATCAACCTTTTTTACCCTCTCTGTTCTCAAAACGATGAACCCTTAAATAAGCATATTGCTGAGCTCTGTAAAATGTCACAACTGCTTCTAGCTATAAGATCCTTTTTCTGTAAAATTTTGATCTCCTAAAAACTCAGACTCAGTATCTTATATGAGATAAATTTTTTATTGCTGCTCACAGTCTTTTCTGCTGAATATTTCTTCTTGGCCTGACACAACCGATTTCATACACAGCAATCATTATAAAGGAGTCCGTACTGGCTTGTCACCTGTTTTTCATCTAGAAGCTGAGGTATTCGGTTATTTAACATGCCCTGTACAACACCTGATTGGGTGGAGTTATAGGCAAATGCCAACAAACAGGAGCAGAGATCATCTGTAGGGAGCCGGAGAACCGGGCTCTGGAGGGATGTGTGGGGGCGTTTCCTCAGCATAGAGCTGCAGCACGTGTCCTCTTTGTTGTGTCACGGCAGAGCAGATGGTCACCCTGCAGTAATGCCTTGATGTGACACTCACTGGTTCATTCAGTCATCACAGATCTCTCCATACATCTTTACTCTGGATCTAGTAAAGATTTTTGTTGTTTGTTTTTAATCCTAGGGCCTCCAAAATATATAAAGACTAAGAGTGTGCAGATATGCTAACAGTGTCTCAGTTGTAGATAAATAGTTTTTTTTTCTGATTTAAATAAAAATAAAATCTAAAAATTACTGTCAGTTTCCTTTTTGTTTAAAATGTTTGTTTCTGACACATTAACAGAAACATTAAGTACTTAAAAAGATCTTAAACTGTGATTTGAATCCATCCATCCATCCATCCATCCATCATCCATCCATCCATCCATCCATCCATCCATCCATCCATCCATCCATCCATCCATCCATCCATCCATCCATCCATCCATCCATCCATCCATCCATCCATCCATCTTCAAGTGTTGTCAGGTGTAGTTCACTCATTCTGAGTGAGGAGCTTTACAAAGAAGGATTTAATGATTTAACAGACACGAGAACATGATAAAATAAAAACCAGACCTCACATCTGGTTCTGGTGTCGTCTGCTGGAGGTGAAAGTCTGGACTTTTAATCCTCCAATAAATATGACTGTCAACATCTCAAGTGGTGGACCGACAGCCTGCAGATGCCCCTGTTATCATATTTATAAGTTTCATCTGTCACTACAATCCTTAAGCAGTTTGCCTTGATCCTGAATATAATATATACAGAACTGACTTCTTCAGAAACGGCCCACAGTTCAGAGAAACACCATAATCATTGCTGCATGTTCACACGTGTGTCACGGCCCAGTAAAGCATTCGATTAGAACACATACTGAATGAATTCATTCGTCATACAGAAAGCCAAATGTATCCATGTCTCCCTCCCCGTCTTCCCTCATGGCTTGTTGGCGTCTTCTTTCTGACATCTTTGCTCATGAGTTTGAGAGTCTGATGACCTCAAACCTACCACGCGTACAAGGAGATGCTGGAAATATCTTGTTATTTACGTATATGATGAGTCACTGAGCTCCCACTGACAGGGATTCTGTTAGTAGAAGCTCAGGTGAAATGGTCAGATTCAGAGTTAGAAAACAGCCAAAAGTCAAATAAAAACTTAGAAAGACCTTCAGAAAGTTTAAAGAACTGCTGATCAAGACCACTTTAAATAACAGGAAAGTCTGAGCCCTTGAAACTAAATAAATTAGACATTTACTCAGTATTTTATGTTTGGAAGGTATACAGTTGCTTTCTAAATGCCATCAATCCAAACTTGTATATACATTTCATATTATACAATTATTGTTGTAGAAAAGATGTCTGCAGAAATTTAAAGAATAACTCTGAAAGTTTTTGCTGGTCTGTTAACATTACTTATTTAAAACTGTACAGATCTACAATGAAGAGAGGCGGCGGTTTAGTCTGGTGAAGAATCATCCTCGCCGGATTGTGGAGAAAGTAGCCTTGGATATAGAAAAGCTCTTGGCAAAGAAACGCAAAGCACTTGATGTAAGTATGTGTCCTGTCAGTGACGTGTTTCCACTCAGGAAGAATGGATCTGTCTGTCTTTCTGTCATCATTCTGTCCATCTCCATTTTTATTGAACTGGATTTTCATAATCTTTCATCTATTGTATCACATTTATCTGTTGCATCGTTGCACATCCTCTGAATGGTAGTGACATTTTTTTAAGAAGCCTCTCTAACCCAAGTCTGAAGTACCCCTAACAAAGCACATTCCCTTTGTTGCTCCTGTTTCTTGCTGCTGTACTGTGACAGTTTCTCTCTTTGCAACATGCAGAGATTAGCCAGTGAAGCGGAGCGGCTCCAGCGAGAGCACCGGTGGCAGGATGGAATCAAGGTGAGTTTTATGAAAGGGAGCTTGCTCTCAGTGCATGAGCCTAATTTTACCACTAAAGGACAGCAAATATATTTTCAGACATATGCTGCTGTGTGATGGAGTTATTTTTTTATGACAAACAACAGGATGAGAGAGCTGTTTGTGTTCTGATAAGTAAACGGAGTAAAAGTCCCACGTGTTGAAGTATGTTGGGCCTCTTCAGAAACTAAAGACTAACAGATGGCGATGCTCCACACATGCCTTACAGCCTGTTGACTGAATCATAATGTGACAGTTCTCAGCAGAAAACAATAAGAAGCATTTGGTAGTTACAGTTTTACAAATGGATCTGGCAACTTTTGTGGATTTGAAGTGGTAATGTGATATAAATCGCTGGTTTAAACCTAGTTTTTTGTGTATAATGGCTTTGATTTGCATTTTAAAATGAACTAAAGCAACAGATTGTTGCTGCACTTAGACATGATGATCAACTTTAATAATGAGCATATACTGAGTGGTACTTTTAGGGAATTCAGGGCCTCATTTCACAAGTGTATGTATGAGTACTGATCCTCATAATGTTTCAGTTGTGTCATCAGTGCAGCCTCCTCTCATCTCCATCTGTTTTCCTTCAGGAGCTGGACATGGCTTACTACGACTCCAAGGCAGAGCTGGATTATGTGAGCGAAGGAAAAACTACACGTTCTTCTCCACGCTGGTTTTAGTTGACAATGTCTGAAGTATTATAAAGGTCTGAAAATATGATACGAAAGTATTTAATTTCTTCTGTCTTGTTCTGACAGAATTCCATTGATGGAGAAGTGGAGATGGAGAATCCCTCCCAACTCAAACTGGAGTTTGTCTATGACCCAAACTTCAAAAATAATGTCAACTTTTCCCACACGGCTGTTCAGATTCCAACAGATATTTATAAAGGAGGCAAGTCGTGTCCCAGTTACGTCATTTTAAAGACAGAAGTTTAGAAAAATTCATGCTTTTAATTTATTACTCTCCCTTGAGGTCCATCACTTGCCATATTTAAAGTAAATATTATATCCTCATTACAACAGAGACTCCTCTGGTAAATCAGCATAAAGATCCTCAGAGTTTGTTTTGATGCAAAAATGCAAAGGCTCATTTCACTGAGCAGCTTTTACTTACTCACGAATTAGATCATAATTTAACTTTACTTAAACCTTTTATATATTTTAAGATCCAGTTTTTAAACATCTTCTATTTGAGTTTGAGTTCTATAAATAATCAACAAATCATGCATCTTAATTGTAATGCATTTGATTTTTTATTTATTTAACTAAATCTGTGACATTTATTTAATATGAATATCTTTGTTTTGTTGCATTGTTTCTGTCTCATTGGGAAACAGGGTGACTGTGGAGCATCAATGTATAATAAAAATATGACTAAAACATCAATATTTATATTATTATTGAGCCTTTTTTTCCCCTCCATCAGCTACAGTCATTCTGAATGAGCTGAACTGGACTCAGGCGCTGGAGAGAGTGTTCATGGAGAACAGTCGGGAGGATCCGTCCCTGCTGTGGCAGGCGTTCGGAAGTGCAACAGGAGTCACTCGTTACTATCCAGGTCAGAATTAAACAACATCAACATCTCAAAATGTCGTTAACTTACAGAGCTAAAAGTTTTCTGTTTTTTACAGCAACACCTTGGAAAGCTCCTGATAAAATTGACCTGTATGATGTCAGGAGGAGGCCCTGGTATGGCGCTTATCGCTGCTTAAAATATTTGCACACATTGGCCTGATGGAGATACAAGAGATTTACTGAAGTGGTTTTCGTTTCTGTTTTCACTTGCTACAGGTACATTCAGGGCGCGTCATCCCCCAAAGACATGGTCATCCTGGTTGATGTGTAAGTACTTACTACTAATGTTTGGTGTGAGTTTTCAGTTTTCTGTTGATTAGCTTAGATTTGCAAAAATGAATATAAAATTAAGTGGTAATAGTAAGTGGTTAGCCTGTGAATGAGAAGACGGTCAGTTGCAACATTTAAAAAATGAAACAGTGAAAGGTAAAACCCATCAACTTTTGATGCAGAACCTGGTGATTATAGTTTTGTTTCTAGTCTTTAAACCCAGAAAGGGAATAAGCACATGTCCTTGAATGAAAAATTACTTTAAGTGAAAATGTACAAAGTATTTGACAGAATAATGATGCTCATTTTAAAGCACGATGAACGGTTCTGAATGTTTCTGTTCATTTTCGACTGCAAGTGTAACCGTCCACTTACCGTACATTAAACATTCACTCACTACACGCACATTTTGATGGTTATTGAGTCATTAAACGTGGTGACGTGGTGATGCTTGACCTGCATTTGGTGCATAAAAAGTAGATAAAACTAACACAACT